>JAMAFK010000044.1:0-195036 GCA_023627375.1 Penicillium paneum
GTTGAAAAGCGGAATAATATATCTTCCGGCACGCTAAATTAGCGGTCCCATTTCAAGGTTCGATTTGCTGTATGCCCAGGGGAATCCCCCTTTCTCTGACTCAAAAGTCATCTTCAATAATCATAAATGTTCCGTGAGATTATGGATTATAGTGGATACAAGAATAACTAACTAGCAATTTTTTCCTTCAGATATAGTCCGAGGCACCGCCGGGCTCTCTAGTTCCCCCACATCGCAGCCGAGTTAGTCGACTAAGTATTAATATAATCATTGAGGTTATTATGTTGTACTCTGTATCTGTCAGACCATAACAGGCATTCTTTACCTGTATTAATTCCGAGCAAATTCCCGCTTAATACCGATAGAGCGGTCCGGGGAAGATATGCGGAGCCTTCGGATTGCTGCGTTTTGATCTCAAGTTCGATTAGACTTTCCTGTTCTCCTGTGATACACGGTCTTATCTAGTGTTGTTGTTCCTTCAAGTTTGTGTTTGTGTTCATTGTTGACTGGTTAGGCCGTATCTGTACCCAAGGACTGAGACAAAAAAGTGAGTCGATCACGACACATATCATTATTTTCTCCTATTCAACACCTTGGTGGGAGTTGAATGATGAGAGGGTGCGGAGTACAGTGTATCTATATCACCGAAACGTTGAAATTAAACATCATCCCTGAACCGGTGAGGCTTGATGTGGCAGTGAAAAACCGTTTAGGCGGTGCAGAACGAGTGGATTATCATTATCAAACGTAAAAAAGATCGTCGGGGAGTTTGAGGCCTCTGTCTTTGTCATGAACACTACATATACGAGGCCCGCACTTCCCGCAACGTGATTCCATGCTTTCGTATTTTCAGCCCCTTTTTTTATACCTTAGTCTCAGATCTTCCAGCTTGGCTTATACCTGTCTTGTCAAGGCACACACAGTTACACAGACTATACGATGCATAGTGACCAGCCGCAATGCATAGGAACATCTGCGGGGTTGCTGGTCAACCCCGCAGCCGTTGAAACTTGATGAGCTGGCGATGCCGTGCTTCATCCTTTCCTTGATTTCGCTTCACTACTCCGTGCCGCTACAGCCGGAGAAAAGAAAGTCGAAATCCCTCAGCACCCCTCCATAAAGGCTACTCATGCTACTCTGATCCTGGGCTCCTGCACGTCACCCGGGTGGGCTGTTAAATGAACTCTTGCGTTATCCAAAGACGATAACCAGCAGCTCCTGACAAGGATTTGGTATGGTAATATAGGAGCCCCGCGTACGTTCACAACGTATTCGGAACGGCCCTCTCCTTGTGGATTTTATACGCCGCAAGATTGGAAAAGGCGACGGGAAGGTAGAATTACCCAAAAGGGGAAACAGTCGTCACTTTTTGGTTTTTCTACTTGTTCGTGTTGAATATCCTTTGTTTTGTTTTTTTTTTTTTTTTTTTTGGTGGGCTAGAAATACGGTGCTAGAATGAAATGACTCATATGTCCCAGCAGACACGCAACTTCAAAACTACATTTTTGAGCTGAATCTATTGCTGACTATATCTCCCTATCCATCATCTGTGCGCTATCGACGTGACATCGTACAGGGCGGTTATGGCGGGTTAAAAGAAAACCCTCGGTTCCCTACGACAGCACACAGCGAAATAGATTAAAACTTGCAGGGAGATCAAAACCAGTTCTATTATTATTGGATTATAGAAAGTAGACCGCCACGTTGTCTAAGAAATCATTGCAAAAGACCTTATTAAGAGTCCTGTTTTCTATCCATAACTGTTGTGCCTCGTCAGCCCTGATATAGTTACCCCACCAAGTAATGAGGTGAAAACAAAGAGCGGTGGCTGAAGCAAGGATCTGCGCGTTCGTAACAGCCACTTTTCCCCGATGACAGCGATGCGATAATTTCTATCGCTCAAAACATCCTGACCGCTAATCACTGTGCCTTCAATGATCCATAATCAAAGTTGCCAGCCAGTCAGCGATCTCCACCAGGATCCGACTAGGGGGTTACAGACGGGATGAAGAGGGGTTATTTAGCGAACTCCATTTGCCTACATTATACATGTACTCGTGCATATGCACATTATTGTGAAGAACCGTGTTATCATGCCATGCTTGCACGAATGATTTCCAGCTCTGACGTAGGACATGCGACTTGTAGTCTAATAGCAAGAGGGCGGTGATTTAGATTGCACATTTCTGTGCTCTGGTAAGACTTGGTATGCATGTCTTACTATTTTTTGCTTCCAAGATTCTTGGGGTCTTCCATTGGCTTGTGGAACTTGATGTCCACTTGACAGGGTCGTTCTCGTATAGAGTACAAGCTAGTGTATTTTATATAGTATCGCTCAGGGGACGTTCTATTTCTCAATACTTCCAATGGTTCCTTCTGGAAGGCCAAAAATACTGGTACAGTCGACATAGTAACGGTAATGAACACATAGAATCCACGTCATCCTTATTCACTTTGACCGAGACACCTGTCTACCCGTAGACTTCTTGTATCGTCAAGAGTAATCTGCAAGATTTGAATGGCGTCATATTGCCTAGAGGTGTTCAGCCTCCTGCACTCCATTTTGATGTGCATGTAAACAATACATACCAGTCAATCTTGCATGCGCTCCTTGCTACGATCAACAGCCCTAAGAACCACCCCCCACTTTTGACGGCGGGCTCCTCCTATGGGACGAAACCTTCGGCGAAAAAACTCTCCTTGTGCTCTTTGTTCCCTTTGTGATTTTGTGGGGAGTGCTTCGATTGCCGGGATTATCTCTGTAAGATCGATTGGATCATTGGGAAAATACACTTATTTGTGTCACATCAATGTTAGTCTTCTCATACATTCGAGAATATCTGTTCAATTGGATGACCTATTACTATTCCAACCTTCAATCGTTATTAGTTAGCGACCTTGGAATGATTGTGGTGACATCATGAAGACGCAACGAGAACCAAATTTCTTTCGTTACGGTATTACAGGGTTTGATACGCGTACAGTATGTAAATGTCAGGGACATTGAATGTTCCTTGGGACCTTCCGAGTTTGGAAACCCCAGTAAGACATCCATTAGTATAGCGCGAGCTAGTCGGGATCTGAGAAGCTCGGTCATTGAGTGTTCCAGCTTCAGGGGCACGCTCATTTTTCCTTAATTAAAGAGGCAAATAAAAGGGAAATTTGAGTACCCCGTACGGAGTACTGATCTATGGGTCTGATCTTCAGGAGAGAACGGAAGGGGCTTGCCATCTCTCCATTCCAGGACAGTTTAATATGTATCCTCCCTTTGTGAGTGCCATTACTATGATACAATTGTAACATTTCAAACGTTTAATTTGGAAAATGCAATATATATTCTATGCTCTGTACTTCATACTGTAACACTCATTCAAAATAGAGTTACCTAGCACGATTTAGACTATTTTCAAGTATATTCCAATCTTTCAACAACAATCTTACATGCTAACATTGAATTATACAGACCCAGCGGAATGGAAACGTTGCGCCTCACTGGAGTCCTTGCTCCACCACCTTAAGCCTCGCCTACAGTTTCTTCCCTGGTCATATCACGTAAGTTGTGGTTGACTTACTCGAAACGGCCATTGTTCCTCTCAGATACCTATCAGGCATACAAACACCCCAAGAAACACAGCTACTGTGTCAAGATACTCGGCCGAATGTACATCTTCTTTGGGGTATCCGGTATACCAAACTAGGAAGCCAGTCAAAAGAAGCACCCCGCTTTTACTCATGCACGTCGGCAGGCCTCTACTCTCGAAAGATGACAGTGCATGCCAGCTACTATCCACTAGCACCCAAAGAAGAAAGCAATCACAGGAACTGACACGTCTCAGACATCCCCCACTCTCAGCTACTTTCAGCCCAGCCTCGTCCCGCTCCTCCACTCCTTCGATCCGTGTTCGATGCTTCCAGGGTCGAAATGCAAATCAAGCGAGGCTGTGTTGTAGGATCGCATAACCCCACACTAATACGGAAATGGAAAAAAATAAACATGTAAAGAAGGCCATCTCACCATCCTCGGCCTTTCTATGATACGACACCTCCGGGCTACCTCTGTTGGCTCAGAACCAGCGCCTCCAATCACCGACTTGGCTGCTGCTAGATGCTGAATCTTGTCTACCCCTCCTGCGGCATTTCGATTCCGACTGCAGGAAGGCAGATGTGTGTCTCTTTCCTTTTTTTTTTCGCCTTTTTCCGCCCATTTCTGGAGGTGCATGTGACTCAACTGGGAATGAATGTTCCTATCATATCCCATGATATTGGTGCAACAGTATCATAGGGCGCCCGTGGTTCGCACGTCACTGATCGTGTAACCGGAATCATGCATTGCGACTCGTCCCGGTCCTATTCGAAATGATATCCTTTTTTTCGAAGGAAACTATCCCGGAACCGGCATGGCGCCATCACTCGTCTTACGGCTGATATGTTCAACTTCTCTACGTTGTACCTTTAGGCCGGTTCCTTTTTTTTCGTTGTCGGGGCGGATTCCGGAATCAACTTCATCCCATGTCTGTATGAGGCACGGCTTACAGGATTTCGTGCACGGTCTCGGGCGTTTCGAATGCTCGTTTCATAGTCGACGCGCGATCATACGATTAGGGAGATTGCATACGTGGCCATGAGCCGGATACCAAGGGAAGTACACATGTGTTTCCTGGAGCTTGCAATACTTCACGCAACGTATCGTCTACCTCAGACAAAGCGGGAGAGCGGGAGAGCGGGAAAGGAAACATCAAGAGATTACAACAACCCATAAGCACGGAGTACTCCGTGGAAACCGGATATGTCTCACGATCCACTCGCCTTTGATTACCCGTCGTGTTGGATATCGTGGCTGAATATCTATCGCCGACAGATATGTACTGCGGACCCATATCTCGGAATGACACCCGGCTCCAAGCGGCTCTGGCTCTTAGAGAAACAAATCCCCACCATACAACTTGATCTCAGCCTCGTGATTGGTGCATGTCGATTATGGCTTGGATAGCAGAGACCTTTGGGCGACAGGCTGACGCGATCCTGAAGCAGTGGATATGTATGTATCAGCCGCAGTGGAGCAAGCAAGACCAGGAAAATGCCACCGGAAACACCGTCGTGAGCCAACGTGCCAGCTTCCAAAGCTAGCCTAGCTGCTCTTGGCCACTAAACAAGATCCGACATCCCGCAGCACCCAACATGCGTCAAACTAATTTATCCGAAGCACTCATTTCCTCTACCAGTTCTACCACACATCCATCCCCACACATCCATCCACCAAGCAAATTCGCATTTTACCATACTACCAAGCATCCGGGACACAAAGCACTCGCCAGACGTCCAACGATTTACACATGTCACAGATCTACTCCGTGGAGCTTTCCCATATCTCAGGCCTGAAATCTTGAAACGGACCCCACACCCAGCTCCCGTGAGACAACGTGGCTTCCAGAATTTTCATCGAAGCTTGTCCAGCCCTCCTCGGGCAATTTAGTAAAAGGATCAGGGTCAAGCCTCGACATGTCAGGATCCAATTAACATGACTTCGAACACGAGCTGTTCCTTACCCTTCGCATGTTCGAGGTCTATTGCTTATAGAATCACGCCACGGGTCGCTCGGAGCCGACGCCAGCGAATCTGGTCCGCGAATCTTGGCGGTTACCTCTAGCGCTACCCAGCACGACGACAGCGGATAGGCGTATCGAAACCTGCTGCAGCTGTGGATCCCTTTCTGTGGGTTCCGTTGCTGTCGCAACGAGCGGTATTACCGTAATATGGAATTTATACTCCGTACGGGATTCCTCCGTACGGAGTATAGGGCTATAACGAACTAGTTGGTATTTGACGGTTTCTTGTGGGGTTTGAGCGCTGTCGTCTATCTGGGGAGCAGCTCGGGGCATTGTCGAATGAATGTATGGCTTGCATTCAGCCTCTTTATTTTGGCGCATGAGCTGCAGTGAAGTATATACCTGTCAAGTCGGGTCGGTCAGGTGACTCTGGGTCGATCTCTTACTGGAACGAATCATTGTCTTTCCTCAAACTTTCAGTGCTCACAAAATGAGTCATTTCACTTTAGCTAGCTGCCTAATGGTAAGATGGACCCGACGGTGACAGTATCTAGAAAATTACAACATGGTATATCCCTAAATAATCTACTTGCTTCAAAGTACTCCGTATGCATCAAAATCCTTCGACGATGCATACTGTGGGCGTTGTCAATCAAGTTTCACATGACAGA
This sequence comes from Penicillium paneum, assembly GCA_023627375.1. Lineage (NCBI taxonomy): Eukaryota > Fungi > Ascomycota > Eurotiomycetes > Eurotiales > Aspergillaceae > Penicillium > Penicillium paneum. The sequence continues at coordinate 6,218 of JAMAFK010000044.1, forward strand.
TTCCGGGAAGGAACGATGGACCGTTCTTGTCTGTATTGGAAGGAAACGCTCCTTCCAACTAGCGAAGGACCTTGTCGATATCCTTCCACAGTACTGTGCCAAGGTATCGAGATCCTGGGTCGAGAAACAAATGACGTGGAGAAGGAAGGATTGGGATGGGTTCTCGGAGGATTTTCTGGAATCCTTCTGCGACGACGATAGCGAGCAGCAGCGCTATGCAAAGGGGTTTCTCGGGTAGCTCGCTATCGTCGTTGTATAAGTACTCCAGGAACTTCTCCGTTTGACGAGGACATTGTCCTCAAGAGCTGTCGCATTTTGAACAACCCAGGAGCGACGCCTCTGATAGCGACCGATACCACTACGCCTCAGATACCATTTTCCACTCTAGCTTGTTACAGGATGAACGAGCTGTTCTACGACTATTTCAACAGTGGCCACATCCTAATATCATCGAAGCCATTGATCCTGATCACGCGGAGGGGATATCTCGTGGTAGACATTCTCCGTTCTCGAAAGGTGGGATGCCTACACAGCCTACCCGACTTCGGTGGTATCGTGAGATCACCGCTGCTCTTTGCCATTTTTGATTCAAGCGAAATGGGCTACATTTCCCAATCGCAAGCAATATCTGGTCCTTTTTCGCAGAATACTGGCCTCGCGAGTCCCTCAGCGCAAGTCCAAGGGAAGGGAAGCCTCTATTCACAAGCGCAGTACATTGTTGATTCACAAAGAAGGCATCTTCGGGTAGCAGAATTTGCATATTAAGACGGAATATATTTAAGTTGTATAAATGGGATTTGTTTCGAGGGCCTTGCGAGGAAGTGTAGAATGTTATCTTTTTTTAAAACAATGATAGCTTATGACAATTGCGAAATATAATTACAGATGAGACGTACCATCTTCACTCGCTCTGCGTGATAGAAGGCATGAACGGCCGACAAAGAGAGAGCTCATTATGATAGAAAAAAAGCACTTCGAACACCCACAAAGCGAAGAAAGCGAAGTGGCGGCAACCGCAGGCTGTGCATAGAGGGGCATGGATAATAGCTACTCTGAGTATAAACAAATGGAGCAGGTAATCATATAGTTTCGAATGGCTCAGCCAACACACACTAGCTTACTTATGTGTGCCACATGAGTCGCCAATGCGGTCACCGAGGAGCTATGCATCACGTCGAAAAGAGAGCATTCGGCCTCGAATGTGGCCATCGGCCAATTGCGCAGCTCAACCGCCACCAAGGAATCCACGCCAAACTGCGACAGCGACATGTTGGGGTCGATTTCTGACACCGGCCTGTTAAACATGCCTGCGAGAATCCCGACTAGGGAATGTGTAATGGTCTGGACGGCCTCAAGAAACGTCATCGACGCGATACGCTGCTTCTTGATGCCGCGCGCGCTACCGTCAGGACCGGTGGGGCCTTCCCCGGTAAGGGTGAGGTCACCGCGCTTTTATAGCTTAGCAAAACGGTTTAAAATGCAGCCGAATCAGACCGGGTGAACGTAGACGGGATGCCTGTGACTATCTGGCATGTCGTAGGTGTTCGACGAGATCCCGGGTCACTGATTCGACCAGGCCAAGGACTTCCTGTTCGGACACAGCCCGCAGCCCCAATTTGGTGAAATGGTCCGCAACTCGCTATGTCCCTGCGACCACACCTACGAACGAAGCCATTTCCAGATCGATTGATACAGCAGACAGGCCCTGCGCCACGCGATGTTGGGTGAGAGTATCTTGAAAGCTCCTTCGGCAACGTTGTTCATTCCCTCCAAAGCCGCTGATCGAGGAGAAAATGACAAAGAGATCCGCATCTAGCAACAATTCATGAACATTTCAACTGCCCTGGACCTTCGGATGGAGGGTGGCATCAGTCCAATTCATCTGTTCAAAGATGCAGTCCTGGTCAGGGCAGTTAGCCAGAGTGAAAAACTGGAAACATCGGTCAGACTGTTGTTGGCCGTTCACTTACCTTGAGTACCATGACCGCTTGAATAACCCCTTCACCGTGACGTGGGCGATGACTTCGCTACATTCAAATTCCATCCGGGTTCCGTTCAACTGACCCAGGGCAAGCATAACGCCGCGGAAATTGAGTCCGAAGACTCGTGGCTCGATTTCTACATAACTGTCAGGTAGCGGCTCATTTTTCAAAGGGTCATGGACACATTACAGGCTGCTGAGGAGACCCAGAATGGTCCCACCGAGGTGAACTGCATGGCCGATCAAAGAAGGGCTTGAGTTCCGGCTCTTTCGTCCGGGGGGGGGGGGGGGGGGGTCAGCGACGAGTTGGGTTTCGTGCACGTTTTCGCAAACGTGTAAAACGTGGACTACATTGGATCGAACAGAATATTCCGTTTCCATTTTACTATGGGGCGAAACATAAAAGCCGACGCACAGGATACGTGCGACCACATCGGCGGACTGTGCACCCCGTGCCGCAGATTCTGGAGCCAGGTCCAAGGAGACATAGCGCTTGACAGTGTTCACACATCGGAGGGTCTGTAACATACCCTGGTGAAGGGAATTCTACGGCTCCTCCGTTCTAGCTTCCCCCCCCCTCCCTTCCTTCCCCTGAGATACCCATAAGGAGCCCTGGGAGAAGCTCAACAAATGGCGCAGGACGTCGAACTGCTCCTGAGTGACTTTATGAAGAAAAGGGCTAACCAGATCATCCAGTAAGACACAAACATTACCCTCAGGTTGACCGCCTCTGCAAAGGAGTGATTTGACAAACTGTAGGAACCGTGTTGATGAAGGATGGCCCTGAGGGACTGTACCCAGTTCTCCGGCGGTGCATTTGGGGAGTACGCCAACGTAATCCGGCGTGATGATGGCGGTTCCTTCGTTGCCTCCCACGGAGAAATTGAAGCCAGGACTACTTCACCATCATATGATTCGGCATCCCTGTACAACCTGAAGGGCGCAGGGGTCAAAGTCAGCTCGCTCGAGTGGGCCCTTCCATGATTTGAGGGAAGCAACTCCCTTCCATTGCGGCATCAGCCTCAGGATCATCTGATTGCAGAATCCAGGATGCTTGGTCCAAATATCAGACATTTGCCCGCCGGCTTGAGCAAGGTTCGATCGCTCCTGAGGATCTGTTCCTCATCGTCCCCGGTAATACACAGCGCAGAGGATACAATGATTAAATCGTATATCTCAGGACTAGAGCCTTGATCCTCCGGGGACTCGCTAGGGGTGTAGGCTTTGAAGTGAACTTGTCCATCATAATCCTTCAATACATCCTCATCTGTTGTAGTCCGCGCCACTTGCAGCTCCGGAGTCGCCATATCGTAATCACTAAAACCACGATCCGTGCCCGCTGTTAATGGATCTAGTATCATACGGGTCGTCTGGAAACTGCAATTGCAGATTTCAAGAATCATGGACTGGGGTGACTTGTAGCCGTACAGACCTAGCAGGTTTTGGACAATAGAGACGCAAAGGCCAGCTGGCTGAGATGAATACCTCCCCAGAAGTCCGCAGTGACAATGTTCAGCCACGAGTCGAGCGTCCGTTTGTCCAGAAAGAATATCAGGTGGTGCCCGAGCAAATCGAAGGAGAAGCCTTCCTTTCTCGACCTCTTCCAGGTCCAACGCCAGCGCGAGGACGTATTCCGCGCTCATGCCATCGAGATCCAGTGTCCGAACCTCGTCGACCACGCTCTTCATCTAGATACAATACGCTTGGTCCTCCGCCGTGACAGTCTCTTCCTTGATCTCGCGGAGCGCTGCAGAAAGAAAGACAACGGCCGTCTCCTGGAGTCGCGACAATTTGAGCTGTTCGGTACCGAGATTAGGAGCTTGGAAGGTATAATCCCTCGATCTTCTGTACTGGTTCCCGATGGGGACCGGGGTCGGTGGCATCCAGGAGCCAAATAGCCGACTCAAATCCGTGAGGCCCGGACCGGACACTCAAACATGTGTACAGGCTCTGCACTCAACGAAGATGCAATGTAAAATGACTTGATTGTGGCCAGAATCAGGGCCTTTTTTAAAATTTGAAGACGACTATTCTGGCTGAGGAGGTCGAAGTTGCATTGACTATAAGAGCCGCAAGGAGAGGGGGGAGGAAGACTGCCACCGTCAAAAAGTGGGCAGCCGATAAGGATTCTGTCAAGCCCGTCCAAGCCATATGGATCGCCCCGGGATCAATTGTCCTCCAGCCCCCTTGCTCTGCTTGATTATCAACACCTGAATCGACGAATGCCGGGCCAACCCACTCACTTACGCTCTGTGGCGCGGTAGTTGTACACTGGCCCTCACAGTGAATAGTCCACTTGCTCTGGGTATCAACCGATTGGATCTGGAAGTCATACCAACCCTGGGCCCGAAGGACTCCGTCGGCCGTGGGGCGCATGAATGTGCGAACCTCGACTCCGGCGGCCGATGTATCGTCGAAGATGAGCGGATTGTGGATAGGAACATACTGGAGCTGGTATCCGGACGGAGTTGGCGAGAAATCGCTGCCACCAAGTTGACGCAGACCCTCCACGACCATACTGATGTAGCTCGCCCCGGAATAGATAATGGACCACGTGATCTCGCACCAGAGAATGTCCTGATGATGAGTGACATAGCGCCAGTTGGGCGTTGAAGGTCCTTGTTCGCAGTTCACGGTTCATGCGTGGTTCAGCCCAGTAGGACGTCTCATGATTCCATGGATATGTTGGCAGATCGGGGAGCATCGGTATTACCTGGTGGCCGTAGGGGAAATTGACAGTCCCGAGGTCCACCGGATACTCTTGTTTGACGAACGACGAGACCAGACGATGCATGGTCTGTATGGCATTTTTCTCCCCTCTTCAAGCACGACTCGTAAGCAATTACCCGCTGGCTGTAGCTCCCGGAGCTGAAGGATTTGTCGGACTGGGCTGGCCGGAGCGCCGTGGGGCCTGACTTCAATGAGCAGATCAACCGCGAGCGTATCAGCTTCTGCCGGATTGACACAGAAGTTGCGGAGGGCGTCGAAAAACTCTACAGGCTATACCGTGTTTCGCACTCAGTGTTCTGGACTGGCGATTTCTTCTCCGGAGTACATCCGGTCGCCTATCGTCGGGGGTGAGTAGATGACTCCCCCGTCATAACCGGGTTCTGGCTGCAAGAACCGCGACAGCATTCCCGATATTCGTCGGCAATGGGCAGAATGTGGTGAGAGTGATACGCCGCTTCGACCTCCAGGCAGCGAGCAAACACCTGCTCTTGCGCCATAATTGCCTCTAGGTTCGCACTAGCGGTCATATCGTTCGAGATAGTCACGCTGGATGGGCTTTTAACGCACGCAATGACAGCTTTCCTGGATTGAACCCGGGAGAGCACGGCCTGGCCATCCTCGCGACCCAGACCGACGGTCACCATCCTGCCTGGACGGTCGAGCAGCCTTTGAGACTGACTGGTCAGATCGCCCCGGCTGTAGACGATGGCCATGGCGGCCGACAGATTGATGGCCCCGGGGGCATATGCAGCGCCAACTTCTCCGCTCGAAGGGCCAGTTACTCCGGTGGGGTGAATGCCCCGGGATCGGAGAAGATTGACTAGGTCGACTTGGACCGCGACCAACAGCAGCAGGCTATGGGAGACTTAGTTGACGCGGCTCTCGTTGGCATCGCGCTGCAAATCCTCGATCTCCGACCAGCTCGCGCCCATAGAGCGGATGCATTCATCTACCTCCTCGATAGTATGACAAAAGACAGGATAGGCGCTCAAGAGTTCCCATCCCATGGCGTGCCACTGAGCACTTTGGCCGGTGAAGATCATTTTCAGCCGGGGATCCCGCGAATTGCGCGTGAAGACAGGTGCATGGAGTCGAGTGTCGACTGCAGGGCGGCCAGCGAGTCTGTCCGGCAGGTCACCGTCCATGCAAACCGGGACTGTCGTTGCCAAGTGTAAATGCCAGCTGATCCATGAGATGTGTCAATGCTCATATCGCAGCGTTGTTCTGCCTCTGAAACATATGGCGCAGTTGGTCGACCACGGTCCGGGTTGCCTGTTGGTCTTTGGCGCTGAGCACGAATATCCTCGAGAGCGGGCCCTGGGATTCGGGGAGCAGAGCGCTGTCCGCGGCGCCGGTGCCAAGAGAAGAAGGAGATATTGCGGGTGTTCGATGATAGCATGTTCATTGGCGTCATTGATCGAAGCTCGACTTGGCGAGTGTGGAGGCCATGACTGCAGACTGAGTGGGACCTGTCCAAGGTATGGGATCAGTCAGTGGTATGGCCTTACTCATCCCACACTGCCCACACTGCTTCTCCAATCATAACCATGTCATCGTGGGAGAGAAAAAAATTTGTCTCGTCGTTCCTCCTCGCGCGAAGGAAACAGTCCGCGAACGGAATTTTCAATGACCCCTGGACCTGATGGTTCTTTGAATTCGGGTCTCGATTGGGGGTGACCCATATAGCTTGGACGCACTTGGCAGAACCCTTATCAACTGCCCATCTCTGGATGGTGACAGTCTTGCTCCCCTTGGGAGCCATTCTTATGGTTAACGCGACTTTGACCTCCTGGTCTGATTCATTCAGCCAGAATAGGGAATCTTCCTTCAACTTGGCTAATGATTCAGACCAGGCAGACTCCACGACTACTGTTGGCCATTTGAGGCCTCTTCCAGGTGGGCGACTCGCAGGCTTCCAGGTACTATCAGCGCGCTTTTCCCTCGTGTATCCCTGAGCGCTTGCGCCTCCCGTTCCTATCAAACGGCTCTCCTGGTCCTTGGTCCAATTTTCAAATATCCAAGCGAACTCTCTGTGCGCAGCCTCATGTTGGTTAGTTACTGTCATTGTGAGGACGATTGCTTGAGCGGAGAAGTGATAAGTCTTGAATGAATGTTGAAGGAGGCTGTCTGCAGAGTCATCTTTAAAACACTCCTGGAAGGTACGCCTATCCACGTGATCAAATATAATATATGAGCCGGCCCTAGAACGCTTTGACTCAAGTTCAAAGTCTCGAAGACATTGCTCTACATCTTGATATCGGTATATTGGTGTTGTAGTAGGAAGACCTTCTTTTCTTAAGATATCTCCAGCCATGATGATAAATCCGTGGATCTCTGAGATTTTGAAATTGATCGGAGGGAGCGATGAAATATATGGCCTTGGAAAAAGTATGACGGTCAATGATGTGACTAGGAAACGAGTTCCGCCCACCCCCAAGGTCAGCCGTTACCCCGGCTGGACCTACAGTTCCACCGCAGAAGTTGTACAAATTTGACTACATAGTTCAAAAGCCACTTGTCGCTCCCATACAACCAATGTTGGTCTTGACCGATCCGATCAAAAGCCGGAGCTCCCAAGGTCGGCCATTGCCAAAGACCGTGCCCAGTGCATGGGCTTTAACGGTGTCTCCAGCCTGGGTCCCGGTCCCGTGGGCCTCGACATGGGTCGCATCAACGGCCGCTACTTCATAGCATCCCCACATGAGCGTCTGTTGTGCCTCCTGGCTCGCAGCCTCTGGCAGGCTAGATGAAGCAGAGTGAGAGTGGTGGAGCAGCCGATGTCTACCATGAGACTGGGGCCCCGCAGGTCATAGAAATGGGAGCACCCCATTCCCGCGGTCAAATAGAAGCGTGCAAGGGTGTCTGGGTCTCGCATTAGCCTGTCGGTGGGACTGGGAGTTGAAGTTGGAGACATTGGGATAAACATTGGGCGAACCTCTCCATCGATCAGCCGTAAAATGGCGATATAGGTTAAATCGTTGTCTCATGCGCACAGATCCGTCCATTTTAACGTTGTTATTTTAGGTTGTCTCGCTGGTGAGCTTTTCTTATTGTCGGTATACGTGATGTGGCTCTCCATCTTCGGATCGGACATTGTCGTCTTGTTCGGTCGGAGAAGACAAAGAAACAGACATTGTAGGATTGAGTGTCTGGATGGATCCATAACGCTAAGCAGGGACTGTCGTCTCAAACAACAAAGAGGCGTCGGGATGACTCCGTTCGGTCTAGGGGGAAGAGAGGCGTACTGGCTAGCCTATCCGGGTATGGATGTTACCCCAACGTCTGGATTTATTAATAAATTGATAAATGGCCTGTCATCCATTGAGTGAGATTGGGGGACGTTATTCTGTACTCTCCAGGCCTTCTTTGCTGCTCTTATATCTACATTTCCCTTCCATACGGCCTTCTGCGCCCTAGACATGGCCTTCACCGCCCAGAATACCACTAACCAAGGCGATATCTCCCAAGATGCCATCCTCGACCATCCCCCCGAGGACAGTATCTCCGAACTGGCCTGGTCGCCCATCGACAACCATCTCGCCGTAGCGTCCTGGGACCACAATGTGCGGATTTACGATGTGACGCGCTCGGTCAAAGGCGAAGGCAAGGCGATGTTTTCCTTTGGCGGGCCCGTCCTGAGTTGCACCTGGTCGCCCGACGGCTCCAAGGTTGTGGGCGCGGGGGCCGACGGATCGGCGCGTCTCGTGGACCTAGCTAGCGGCAACCCCACTGCAGCTCAGGCCCAGCAGGTGGCGCAGCATGACGCCCCCGTGCGCAGCGTGCGCATGGTCCAAATCCCCAACAGTCAGGCACCGATCGTTGTCACCGGGTCTTGGGATCGCACCGTCAAGTACTGGGATCTACGCCAGTCCACCCCGCTTGGCGTCCTGGAATGTCCCGAGCGAGTGTACACCATGGAGATCTGCCAGGGCCAATTGCTGGTCGCCTTGGCGGATCGCCAGATCAGCCTCGTCAATCTCAACCAGCCCACTACCGTCTTCAAAACCCTACAGAGCCCGTTGAAGCATCAGACGAGGACCATCTGCTGGATCCCCGACGGGTCTGGCTTTGCGGTCGGTAGCATTGAAGGTCGATGCGGCGTCAATTATATTGACGACGCCAAAAAGCAGTGAGTAGCTAACCCGCACCTATCCAGTATCCCCGATAGATTAATTTCTAGGGAGAAAGAATTGCCCTGATGGAGATGTGACCCACAGATCAAACTTCACCTTCCGATGTCAACGCACCCCCAAAGACAACGACCCCAAGAACCAACTGGTTTATTCGGTCAATGCCGTATCCTTCCATCCGCGCTACCACACCTTCAGCACTGCCGGCTCCGATGGCACCTACTGTTTCTGGGACAAAGACGCCCACCATCGGCTCAAGGCATTCCCTGCCGTCGGATACAGCATCACCTCTACCGCCTTTAACCTCGACGGCAGTATCTTCGCCTATGCGATCGGTTATGACTGGAGTAAAGGGCACGCCTACAACACGCGCGATTTTCCGACTAAGATCGCCTTGCACCCGGTGTCCGACGCCGAATGTAAGCCGAAGGCGACCACGACCACTCGGAGGTGATCAACTAGGTATTGCAACCTTAGTATTTGACATCATGTTCCGATGTGTTACAGCACCGTACTTCAATAATTACAATATAATACGGACGATGAATAAGCCGTCTCGGAGCGACATGCGAAGGGGCAGAGCGGCCAAAGGTCAAATGCCTAACTTTTCAGGTTCAAGGCCTTAACATGCCTGAATTATAGACTGGCAGAAATCGGGGGGCATGACAGCTGGCTTAATAAGCAAGGTAATTTTCCAAAAAATGAAGCTATTCCCACCATACAAACTTCCGTATACACCCATTTCTCGTTGAACCGTAGCAATCTCTCTGATGAAAGAATGAAGCTTTTCCCACCGTAAAAATTTCCCCATGAACCCATTTTGTGCGGTCTGGGTCGGTTCTTTTAAAAAAAACGGATGATTTATGTGGGAATGTTAGAACCCCTCGAGGAGGTGGATCTATTATCGGGTCTGATCGGCGTGGTCCACCGAGAAGTGAGGTTGAAAGGGTATATAAATTAGAAACCTGACATGACAACCATGCTGGTTGTCATAGTGGTCTCTTTGGTAGAGCATTGGCTTATCAGATGAGTACCCGTTCTGGCGAGGTGGTGCCAGGCCCACCTGCCGTAACAGGGAATAGCTTCAATTTACTCCGCACAGTAGGTAGTACACTGTCCACCATAGTTAGAGCGGTGTCGAAACCGGTCTATGATTCAGGAATATTAAGGTATCAAGCCTGAGAAATCAGGCATCTAACCTCTGGCCGCTCTGAGTACGGAGTATGGAAGGAACGCTTACTTCCAAGACTGTCTACAGTTATCAATTAACAATTTAACAATTTAACAATTTAACCCGCTGCGACTGACCTACTACCGAATTTAACTTTACATTTTACTGGCCTATAGTAAATCGAAAACCGCGTCAACGTAGATATGATGAAGCAAATCACATTCTATATTGCTTAGATCAGATTCGGCCCTATAGTTACTAGTCCCACTTTCTTCGAGCATATGGGGCCGCGGGCCGGCCCCTTTTTAAGGAAAAATTAGTCAGCCGCTGTAGCCCCACATACGCATTTTCCTCGGTATTTTTTGGTTTTTTACCGAGTCCGCGACCACAATTTGACCCAATCCATGCTTTTGAAAATCAACCATACTAATCATCTATCTAATATAATTTCTCTATAGTTTTCCACATAAATTGATGGTTTACTAGCTGGTTTCAATAAGGAGATCGAATATATTGAAATCCATGGTACTTGTAAATAAGTGGGGCGCTTATCTAATCTGACGGAGACTTTTGCGGAATGACTGTGAGTAACTAATGAGTATGTACCACAATTTATTTTCTCCAATTGCTCACTTTCCTACGGCCGCATATAGTTCGGATTTTGGAATATAATCAAATTGTACCTTTCGAACCAAGCAAGCATGGAGTAAGCAAGTAAGCAAGTAAGCTCAATCCCGAACAGGGTGGGCTGGGAAGACGATTACTCGGTGTAACGTTGACCCAAGCCCCACCTCGGGGTTTGATCTTACGGTACTTCGCAAAGGGATACAGACTGTATCTCGACCATGAGGCTTTGAGGCTTGATTAATTTCCCGATTATTTGATCACTATCCCTATTATTGCATATACTGTCAGTAGCGCTGGAAAGTAAAAAACACTGCTTCTATTGATCGTTGTGGTGATTACACAATTGTGATGACACGGTCAGCAAGGGAACGATCAGGAATAAATTGATGCGAGCGTAAGCGATTCAAGTGCCCATTTGCATGGTTTGACTAGAACACTATAAAATAGGCCGGTAGATAGTTTCTTTCCTTTCTCCTCTCTGTACTTAATATCTCCTCTAAATGCACCTTACAAGTGGTGCTGGATATAGAGATTGAACTTGGATGCAATTATTTTATAAATTATTTTATATCGTTGAAAAAACGTCAATGGCTCTCTCCTATACTTGTTCCCTTTTCTTTCGGGGGAAGTTGTGAAGGCAGAAAGTCACCTGCTACCTGCCCCGCTTCTACTCACATCCCTTACTAGTTGATCAAGCTATGGATGATTCACAGCCAGTTGACCAGAGATTCACTAAAGCACTACCAAAGATTGAGGTATGATTGATGCCGCATTTTACTATTGGGTTTTCTGACTCGACCAGCTGCACGCTCATCTCAGCGGGAGCATCAGTCGCCAATGTCTGCATGAGATTTGGAAACGCAAAAAAGAGCACAATCTCGATCTCAATGTAGAGGATCCGCTGGTACTGATGCCTCCGGGCAAGGTCGATTATACACTGGAAACGTAGGTGTCTGTGTCTGCACCAAACGATGCTGCAAATATTTATTTTCCATGCTAACCAAGGCTCAGGTTCTTCTCCACATTTTCCAAGTTGACCTACCAACTTTGCAATGACCTAGAAAGCTTGGTATACGCTACTAATTCTGTCCTGGAGGACTTTCTTCGAGATGGAGTTGTTTACCTTGAGCTACGGACCATACCAAGAGCATCTCCTGGTATCACTCGAGAGCAATACATCAGCTCGGTTCTAGCTACAATCGAGACATTCCGAAGCAAAACACAACGGATGTCTGTGTTTTTAATTCTAGCCATCGACCGTGGCAGCATGACGGCAGCAGAGGCGGATGAGATCGTCAATCTTGCCGTCGCAAACAAGTCGCGCGGGGTTGTGGGGGTGGATATCTGCGGCAACCCAACCAAAGGCGATGTCAGCATCTACAAAGAACCATTTTCGAAAGCCAAAGCCAATGGGCTAGGCATCACCCTCCACTTTGCTGAGACAGCAGCCTCGGCTTCTGCGAGCGAGCTGTCAACCCTTCTTTCATTCCAACCTGACCGATTGGGCCACGTCATCCACGTGCCCGACGAGATCAAGAAGGAGATTGTGCAGCGCAAGCTCGGCCTGGAACTGTGTATTTCTTGCAATGTCCATGCGAAGATGATTAATGGGGGCTTCTTGGATCACCATTTCGGTTATTGGCGACACGAGGACTGCCCTATCGCGCTCTGCGTAAGTTATTCCAACTGATGGAATTTTGTTGCTACCCTGACTTTTGACTTGCACAGACCGACGATATGGGATTTTTCTGTAGCCCCGTCTCAAACGAGTACTTGTTGGCCGCACAGCACTTCGGCTTGAATCGTACCGATCTCTTGGAAATGTGCTTCAAGTCTGCAAATGCAATTTTTGCTGATAAATACCACAAAGGGAGAATCCAAGGTATGCTCGAGGGGTTTGCTACTCGGTTTGACTCTGCATGAGTGGTTGGAACTGTATCGGCTGCTTGAATATCGCTTTTTGTCATTACCAGAAGATATCTATGAACAATCCTGCCTGTGCACCAAAGTATACATAGAAAAGCCGTTTCCCAAGTTAAGCCACCTTTTCCTACTGGAAAGAATACCGTGAAGCCAACTAAATCATGTTGTTCTCAACTTCAGCTGGTATGTTGACCAGTTGTGGAAGCTATACCCGATTAGGCATCCGATCTCAGCCTCAAATCCTTCAGCTTTCCATCGCTAACCTCAATCCGTTGCCCGCCACGTATCGCCTCCTCTTTTTTTCCTCTTGATGTCATAACATTTACCTAATTCCTTCGGACGTTATGCTGTTTGCAGCGTTTGATTGAATTTGCCGTTGCTATTTAATCCTCTCCGACCCCCAACATCTCAACCTCATTTTATCAGCTCGATTTGCTATTTGCAAATTCAAAATATCTCAACTTATTTTCTCAAAACGTGAACTCTCCTCTTATATCGCTCGAAGCTCTAATATAATGACGACAAACCGAGCTCTCCCACAGACTCTCAAGTCTATCACTGCCACAAAAATCAGTGAACTCGCCAAGCAACGCACCTTATTTGATCGGCGCAAAGCCAGAATCCTCGAAGTTGCCAATGCAGCTCCAGATCTACGCACCCGTGCTCAGGCTTTGCTTTATGGACTCACACGCCTAAAAGGATACCCCAAGGATATGCTCGACAAACATGACCTGGATCTAGATGCCGATCCCTCACCCGAGGAATTGGAAGACAAAGTCATTATTTGGCGAGTAGGTCGTTTGCAGCCGCAAGATCATACAGTCATTCATCGCTTTCTCCTCCAAAGTCGCTACGATCCTTCCATCTCCCCGGCAGCTATACAGGATCGTATCGATCAACTTGAAAAAGAGTTGGAGTACCTCGAGATAAAGCATGTGCACAGTGCATTTTACAGCGAGTTGGTTACTGAGTGGCTGTCCGAGTTAGATGGAAGCATTATTTCTACTGCCGAAAAAACCAAATCCACTCGTTCCAACCGGAGCTCCGATAACATTGCGTGGTCGGAAATGAATGAGCAACGCGCGACTTGGGAGTCCTTGACTTTTACTGCTGCGACACATGTCAATGAAGACGCAATCCGGTCCTACCTCAATGATCTTTTCACAAAAACCAACCTTTCTCAACAGGCACTCACGGATCTCCGAGAAAGTATCCAATCATTTGGGACAGAATTATCCTCGAAGGGTAACTGGTTCGATGTAAAGGAACTCGAATGGGTCACTCGCGCACTGCTCAAGTCCGATCTTCTTGGCGATGAAAAGACCTCCATTCTGAAAGAGTTCATGCGGAACAAGGAGGTTGCTCAAGAAGTGGCAGATGTGCTCAACATGCGCATTTCCTCGCTTGACAGCTGGACCTGGAGCGAAGCCGCAGATGGGGTTTCTGTTGAAATGCGGCGCCAGCTCAATGGTAAATATCGCTTTTTCATGGACGAAGACCTTCTCGATGCCCTTCTGATACAGTACATCGGGACGAAGTGGGCTGTGAAGCTGCGAAATGGATTTGAGACATTTCTGCGCTCTAACGCCTGGAAACCCTTGAATGAGAATATCCCAGAATATCACAAGGAGATGCGAAAGTACTTTCTTGGTCGAGACGCCAACTCGGACTCTGGTAAGATCAACGAGATTCGAAGAAAGACATACGCCGATGAATATTTCATGAGCCAACTGCCCACATCAACCGCGGAAGGCGCGAGGGAGTATGATGACGCGGGTTCCAATCCAAAAAGCGCCCTGGATAAGAAGCACTCCCTTTTACACCTCCTGATCACAGAATCTATCATCCATAAGCATCAGCGCGGGGATTTTACCGCAGTCCGATCAGACTTTGAGTGGTTTGGCCCTTCAATTCCCCATGCCACTATGCTCACCGTGCTAGAGTTCTTTGGGGTCTCTGAGCTGTGGATCAAGTTTTTTATAGTGTTCCTGGAGGCCCCGCTCAAATTTGCTCAAGATGGAGCTAAGGGCTCTATTCAAACCCGCAAGCGAGGCGTTCCAATGAGTCATACACTGAGTGATTGCTTCGGAGAATCTGTTCTCTTTTGTATGGACTATGCAGTCAATCAAGCTACAGACGGCGCCTTTCTGTACCGGCTCCATGATGACTTCTGGTTCTGGGGGGCAGAGAATACTTGCGTCGAGGCATGGGGGGCAATGGAGCAGTTCACTCAGGTGATGGGTTTGAAGTTCAATCAGGAGAAGACTGGAACTGTGCAGATGGGCCTGAATAAAACCCCGAAAGAGTCGACTCTTCCCACCGGTGAGATCCGCTGGGGCTTCCTGGTTTTGGATGCGGAGACAGAGAGATTTACAATCGACCAAACCCAGGTCGACCAACACATCAAAGAGCTTTCACGACAGCTTGCGTCCTGCAAAAGTGTATTCGCTTGGGTCCAGGCATGGAACGGCTACTTCGGCCGCTTCTTTACCAACAACTTTGCAAAACCCGCCACTTGCTTCGGTCGGGAACATATCGACATGGCCATTTCCACCCTGAGCCGCATCGAGCGCACACTCTTCAGCAAACCCTCAGATGGTAAAAGCTCGTCGGATCAAATCAGTGGTGTCACCGACTATCTACGCACTGTGATTGCAGATCGGTTCGATATCCGTGATCTTCCAGATGGATTCTTCTATTATCCCGTTGAACTCGGCGGCCTAGGGCTTCTCAACCCCTTCGTTCGACTTCTCGCCATGCGTGAAAACATCACACAAACTCCCCAGGAGCTATTCCACAAGGCCTCGCTGAGGGATGAGAAGCGGTACGAGGCGGCCAAAGAAGAGTTCAAAAAGGAAGGTGCTGATACTAGCATGCCATTTTCGAGAAAATGGGGCGTCGAACCCACGTCATTCATGTCCCTGGAAGACTACACCCGGTATCCAGAAACATTTAGTCCCTCTCTTGTGGACGTGTACCGGCAACTAGCCGAGGTTCCGAAAGAGATGAGCGTGGCACCGACTTGGAGCTTGGCAAGGGAGCAAAAGTGCCTTGATGAAAGGTCCACTGATGGCTCTATAAATGCTTTCTGGAATACAATGACGCCTTATTGGAGATGGGTGGCGGAGTTGTATCACGAGGGGATGGTCCGTACTTACGGTAGTCTGCATGCCTTGAATCGCCACTCTATGCCCCTGGGTGTCGTGAAGACACTGAGAGAGGGTAAGTTTAGATGGCAGGGGTGATCGAGGATCTCTTTATGAAGCAGAGCAAATTCATTTCCGAATAGACAGATAAATAAATATTATTCACTTGCATTGAATATTCCTTGTGTCTAACACAGTACCTCTGTTGTCTTGTGTCCAGTCTCTATCACCTAACTTACCTAGGGTAGAAGAAAGAAGCAGTTATAGACCTCGGCAGTTCAGTGCATTCCTTTTTTGAGCTTTGTCTGGAGCTCTATTAAGCGACAATATCCTGTAGAAGTAATACCCCCACCTAGACTAAAAACTGACCAATTATTTAGGACTACGCTCATTGAATACTTATATCGAGATACCTAAACCCAGCTGTACACCTTCATTCCCCTGAATTTCTAACCTTCACTTCTGGTGCAACCCGCAGCCGTTCATCACTATGATGTATACCGGCGTGTGTTCTCTTGATCATAAGGTTTCCCGCAGTCTGGGTGCTGCCCGCTTTCAAGATGTACTTGACTTATTGCGATGCTTTTGACGCTCTTTTCGTCGTCGCCGAAATACCTTTCGGCCTGGCAACCATGGATGTAGCCCTGATTTACCTCTATTGCGGAAAGTACCTTCAGCTACGATCCGAACTCGATGTCGGCTCTCAAGAGGGCTTAGTAGCTTTCGAATAACGGTCTATATACAGCGATTTGAATCCAGTTCTCTTCTTGGTCTATCTTACTACTTCATCTATTTCCTCTGACTCTTACATCATTCAGCCATCAGGTATACATCGAATCCACTTCAAGTATACCTCAACTAGCCCTCACTATAGAGTATATTCAATACTCAATTCACCCGCGGGAACAAGAACAGAACCACCCGCAACTCTTCCAGGCCTTTTATCACAAATCATCGAAGGCTATATACAACATCGCACCATGGCATCCGTGCAAATGGACTTCAACTGGCTCGATACTATTTCTGGGGACAACGGGAGCATAGACCCAAGGTAAGCATCTATATCTATGTCTCTTGCAATATATATTAATATGATTCACAGGACACTCAAAATCCATCAGGTGGTCACAGCCCATCACAACACCCACCTTGACCAAACATCTCAGTCCGAACAACAGACATCCCCCCGGGTATCGCCCCGATCCTCTTCCTCCCTCGACCTAGGAACTCTAGGTCCGCTAAAGCTGGAACATGAGCCTCCAGTCCCGAGACTAATCAGCAAGTCGTCTCTCCGTCGGTTGCACAATTGTCTCAATCAACAGGGTCAAAGGCGAAGATTCATCGAGTTCCGCGTCGAAGAAGAGAACTCGGTATCACTAGTCAGGACTGCAACTGACTCAGAGTTCGAAAGTTCCTTCCTCCCATTTTGCGGAGCCTTACCATCACCGTCCGAGGGATCCTCCGAAGACGACTATCATTCTTCATCACCGTCGTTTTCTCCGCCTGAGCCCCAGTGGTTGCCTCTTCTGATTGCGCGGGTTGTATCGAGCAAGGCCCGCAAAGCATGTCGGGCCTTGAAGAAGAAGTTTTCTAGGTGATCCCAAAAGAAGAAGATCGGTACATGATCCAAGACAGATCATGGAACCCCATACATATTCTTGTCTGTTAACGTAAATCACCTTGTGCCAGTGAGCAAAACCGTGGTACTCTTTTACTCTCATCCGGAAATGAATAAATACTCAAAATTGTCGACCTTCACTATAACAAGAGAGAAATAAGCATATATTTTTAGAAGAAGTGTCGTTGAAGTAAGTGGAAGTGTAGATGATCGAAACGTATAGATTGGGCGGTCGGCCCACCTGCCCCTGTTATCTCGGCAGAGTTGCCTCTTCCCCATAAAGCCACCGTGAACAACTGCGGCCAGGGCATCAACAACACCCATTTCCCTCGAACCAATTCTTCCACAACAGCCAACATGGATCCCTTTTCTGCAGAGGGCGGTAAGCCTTCCAGTTCTTCCTACAGCTCCGATCAACGCTGATTCAGCTTCCCCGCAGAGCTCCTCAACATCCACAGCGCCTTCCACTCAGGCCAATACCAGAATGTGATCGATTTCGATACCGCCGCGCTCTCCCCCGAGAACCAGCTCCCCGCTAAAGTCCTCCGACTCCGCGCCCAGATTGCCCTCGGCCAATTCGAAGAAAGCCTCGCCGAGCCCTCCATCGAAGAGGACAGCCCTGACCTCTCGGCCGTCAGGGCCCTGGCCCTGCAGTCCTCCGGCAAGACAGACGCTGCCCTGCAGCTCGCACAAGAGCTCGCAGAGAACTACCCCGAAAACAACACAGTGCAGGTTCTTGCTGCTATCGTGCTCCAGGCCCAGGGCCACAGCGAGGAGGCGCTGGCGCTGCTGTCCAAGCACCAGGGTAACCTCGAGGCGTGAGTTACCCCGTCGCAAGTAGGCCGCGAATATAACGGAGCATGTTGGTCTGACAATCTATCTGTATTAGTGTCTCCCTCATCGTGCAGATCCACCTCCAACAAAACCGGACCGATCTTGCGCTTAAGGAGGTTCAGGCTGCCAAGCGCTGGGGTCAGGATTCGCTGCTGGTCAACGTTGCCGAGTCGTGGGTTGGCTTGAGAGTTGTATGTTGATGATAAACCCATAAAATTCTGGTTGATGGTCTAGAGTGCTGATTTTGTGTTTCTGTACAGGGCGGCGAGAAGTACCAGTCTGCTTTCTACGTCTTCGAAGAGCTCGCATCCGCACCCGGTACCTCCGCACCGCTATCTATCGTTGGTCAGGCCATCGCTGAGATCCACCTGGGCCGTCTTCCCGAGGCTGAGGCTGCCCTTACCGCTGCCCTTGAGACATACCCTACCGACGTGGAGTTGATTGCCAATAGCATTGTTTTGAATGTGTTGGCTGGCAAGCAGACTGAGGACCTGGAGTCGTATGTCATCCCATCGGAGAAGGAGATAGTGAACTCGATGCTAACTTTTACCTCGTCTAGCCGGTTACGGCAGGTCCAGCCCGCGCACCCCCTTCTCACCGATATCCAGGAGAAGAGCGAGTTCTTCGATACCGCGGCGGCTAAGTTCTCTGCTAAGGTCTCATCGTAGAAATATCTCAATGCTGCTCCATATATTTGTTGTTTTGTTTAATCCGAGTCAGGGGAGCTTATTCTGCTTGTTATGAGAGACACGACCTATCTCAGTATTGCAACTGGTGTCATATTTGGATTTCTCATCTGTAATTTGGTACAAGAGATAGGAACAATACGAATCTGTTTCTATCCAACGAATCACAGCCGAGCAGCCAACCATTCTCGCAACGCCGAATGAGTCTGAGTCTCCTCCTTCGCCATAGCAAGAAACGGCGCATCATGCGACTCATCACGCCCAATGACAAACGTAATGTCCTTAAAATCCGCCTTAACCTTCTTCACAAACTCCCGAATAGGCGAAAGCAAGAGCTCATCCTCACCAACAAGAATCAAAATCCTCTCCGTTTTAGTATTCTCCCACCAATCAGGCGGTGCATCAAACGGCTGGTTCCAATTATCATCTGGCCAACCGGCCCGGTAAGAAACAGTCCACCTCTCCAAAGCCGCCCGCGGAATAATATCCTTCCACTTATTCTCCTCTATCGACGGCCACTCCGTACTAAAGTGTATCCAGGGCGAGAACGCAAAGACGCCTGCCAACGGCGTCGACAGCTCCAGCGGCTTGATTTCGGCGTGCGGGTGGGATATGTGCAGCAGCGTCGCTGCGGCAAGGTTCCCGCCCGCTGAGTCCCCGCCGAGCATCACGTTGGCTGGTGAACGGCCCGTCTCGTCGATTATGTAGCGCAGGGCCTCGACGGCTTGTCGCAGCTGGGTTGGATACGTTGACTCTGGGGTGAGTGAGTAACGCAGAAAGAAGACGGCTAGGTTGTGGCCGGTTTTGTCCAAGGCTTGCAGCATGTCGAGCCAGAATTTGAAGTACTCCGGGATGGCGGGGATGGCGAAGCCGCCGCCTATTTTATGAGTTAGTATTTTGGTTGATATCATGCATTCGATGTTGCGATTAGGCTTTTTGCTCTGTGGATGTGAATTCTCCGAGTGTTACACGGGGGAGATTGGGGACGCACCGTGATAGTATACAATGACGTTCTTGGCGTCTTTGTTTCCGATCCAGTAGCCCTCAGTGTTGTGACGAAGTACAACGGTCTCTGGCTTAAGACCGCGCTTTTTCATGACGCCTGCGTAGGCCGCTGAAGTTGAGGGACTGAGGTATCTGTGCGATAATATAATGTCAATGTCGTGTCCATTCTGATTCTTCCTTGCAAGTTGCAGAAGAATTGGAGAGAGAGAACAACATACTGCATCTGACGATCTGACCTCCGAGTAAGGAGTTTGCGAATCACAGCGGACTTAACATACTGATCGTAGCGCCTGGGGCTGGCTTTACCCCGGAAAACACCGGTAATGGCAGCATACACCAAACTGCCGCAAAGTGACAGGTACATGAATGGGATATCCGCTTTTTCCCAGAAACCGAGCTGGGGGCCAGGGCCATCTTCGTTGGACGGCATTTTGATTTGAGTGATTGAAGCTCTTCAGCTCAGCTAAAGGCTTTTGTATCCTCAATTCCCTTGGCTGTGGGGCCTGCGGGACCTGAGTCCGTTGGACGCTGATTGGCTCTGATCCGATATGCATATGTACAATCACGATCGGGACCTCGGGAACTATCCTCGGGTAGATGTCAAAGGCCCGGTAGCCCTAACTTGCACCATTCGGGCACCTGGGGCAGGCATCTTAGCTTACATAATCTCAACATCATTCCAACATAAGAACTAGAAGCCCCCTAAGAAATATCCATTGGAGGACTCTAGATGATATCAAACAGGTGTTCTTCCTGTTTGGCTAACCTTGATTCTGATAAGTCTCCCGGAACTATATCGAAAAATCGAAGCACGTTGGACATATGCCAAAGCTACTATGAAAATAGGAGAACGGGACTTGATGCAGCACAGGAGCACATGGGACCCCTTAGAGCGGCGAGAAAGGACCAAATTGAGAGAGAAAGATATTTTGTATGTGACTCTTTATATACTTGTGTACATGGGGAGGAGAGAGATCCTAGAGAGGAGCAGGTCCTACCCAGCAGCCAACTCATCACTAGCTCTAATCTGCAATTTTTCAAGTAGAGAGGAATAGATTGAATTCATAAAACTAGACTTTGCTTTGATTGTGACATAGCCCTGGAGGGGATAGGCAAGATAGCGCATATAAAAACATGTACTGATCTGCGAAGCTCCCGTAGACACAGAAGTGTGAAGGTGTCCACAACCCACCTCCTCATCCAACCACACTCCGCCTTAACCCCGATCACAGCTATTCACCGCCCGTCTACTTATGCTTCGGAATATCTATCGTCCGGGATCGTCTTGATTGCTATTGCCTTAAAAGCCAATGGGAAATTATAAATACCTGATCCTCCCCCCCCCAGATTGGTTCTCTTTTTTCTTTCTTCTTCAACCTAGTGCAAGGGTCTTACGCGTATCAGTGAGGAGACATCCGAGATCGTGTTTTTGCTAGTTGAAAACTACCAACTTGACTACTTCAAGTGAGCCTCACGGCTTACTTGGGAATTTTTGAAACATACTTACCTCAACTCCTTGACTCTTGAGTCCTCGAGTTGACTTCCTGTGAACTTCATGCCATGATGGATATTTGATTTCATTGTGCGATCTCCAGTATCACATGCTATTACATTGAGGTCATTGTTTTGTTTACTCGTTTGCTTTCTCGCTTCCTGTTTGCATTGTTTACTAGTTAGTTTGCATTCAATAGATTGTTTGTAAGCAAGAGGTTTGCTGTTTGCAACGTTTGCAAAGTATTAGCTGAACCAAGAGGCTGCCTCCCACTTTGCACTTGCTTCTTCTTTCCCTTTCCATCTTAGTTTCTGGATCGATTGCACTCTTCCTTCATTGAATAGACCTGGCATGTCGCCGTGTTTGTCACCGTCTTCATGTAGAGCTTGGTATTTGCATAGGTAGTTGCCATAACTACCGGTTCATTTTACATGTTCCTTCCTTCCCCATCTATACCCTATACCTTCCTTCCCCTCCATCTGATGTGCTGAAGAATATACCACACGATGGAACTTGGAGGCGGTTCAATTTCCAGCCATCTCCATTAGCTAGAAAACAAAACCTGTCCTCTCTATCAGTCGTGTTTGATTCAATGTAGTAAGTGGATATCATGTTTGCATTGTTTATCAACCCCGGATCCAAAAACCCGCCAAGGAACGGGTCGGGTCTAACCCGTCTACCCGCGGGTTCAGCCCATAATATATCCTCACATTTGTAATGGATTCATGTGGCATGACAACGTTCCTTTCTGAATAACGATGTTCAGAGCGCTTGGCATCTCGAGACGAATGCAGTTTTCGCCGTTGGTGATAATAAAGAGGATTCTGCTGATGCACACCGACTAGTGGAAAGTTGAGTGACCCCACAAATACGGTCGTCTCCACTATTCCTTCTCCTCCCTTCTCCTCCTTTTCGCCTCCCCCCTGCTATACTTGGTTTTGAATTGAATGACTCTCTTCTTAAAAGAACCAGCTAGATAACATTGAAGGCTCAAAATATATACTACAAGCCCTAGTGGTAATAAAACAAGTGTGCGATTATGGCGAGGTCTTACTTCAAAGGCGGCTGAAAATCAAAAGTTTATAATCGGGCCCCTTGAATAAGGCCTTGAGCGGAAGAAACCCCAATCACAATTCCCTCTGTGCTAATTTACCCGACCGGGATAGACACTTTGACCTCTTGTTGGCAAACGAGTCCTCTTCAGCGACCTACGATGACCTTTCATTGGATAAAAGCAGCGTGCAATTCAAAACTTGGCTTAAAAAAGAAGGAGAAAACAAGCAAGGCAAACCTTCTCTAAGAGGACAGAATGAGGGAAGAGCGACGAGATAAGGTTGGCGGCTAAAGATGGAGACGTTGGAGTGAAGATGCTCTTGAAATCTCGCATGTGATGGGCCCATCATCTCTCATGGATAGCGGGCTAGCCCCAGCTAAAGCCGTCTATAGCCAGCGAGGATTTCATTCGCTGCCGGTAGAACAAGGGGCTGGGCCACTCGAAACATGTACGATGTGCTCGAGTCAGAAAACCGACCCGCAAACGGACAGTCCTTGTGCTACAACATAGATGTAACTAGTATCTTTTTTCCCGGGGCAGTTCTAGATGGCTGAAAGCAGCATGCGACACTATTGAATGTCATTTTAGCTATACAGTGACTCGGGCAGCCGCAGCCGTGTATGGTTTCCGTCGGGACAAAGTTCCCTAAAGTATATTCCCACGCCGAGGCACGCCGACGATAATGGACCGGGCCAACCCCATGGGGTAAATGATCTACCAAGTGAGCAATATCCCAGTTAATAAAAAGCTCATAGGTCATCGAGTGGGGCCACTCGTCGTGTGGCGGAGATTTGACCCATGGCGTTCTCAAACTTGATTACGATTCCTGGGGCCCCGCATTCCTGGGCTCCAGCATTCCTGGGGCCCCGCGATTCGTGAAAAAGGCGCCTCATGCTAAGGAAAGGCATTAGACGGCTAAAGATTAAGGGGGGCGAACTTAACCCAATTTAGTTGTATAGGCCATAACGTTATAGTGAGGATTTATGATCTTGTGGAAGATATATAGTCTTGAGATGTCCGACTATTCTTGACTTCTTTTCATCACTACGACACTGTGTGTCTACCGCTACAATGATGATTACCAATATTTATGTGATCACAGTCATCGCTGTGATCGGAGGCTCGCTCTTCGGCTTCGATCTGTCCTCGATGTCTGCCATGTGAGAGTTATCTTCGGAGGAAACAAGCGTTTTCTAATCAATGCAGCCTTTCTACCAAACAATATCGATGCTATTTCAATGAGGGTCCTAACGGGCCCCCATTCAATGACGACTCTCACTGTTCCGGCCCAGGTTCCAATATGCAAGGTGGAATCACCGCCTCCATGTCCGGAGGTTCTCTCATCGGGGCATTGGTCTCGGGCTTCGTGACTGATATCTTCGGCCGAAAGTCGGCGATTCAATTGGGAGCTATTATATGGTCAGTCATGCTTCAATTGCGCTGGGCTGAAAGTAGCTGACGGTATCCACGACCAGGATTATCGGAAGTACCCTCTGCTGCGCCAGTCAGAACATCCCTATGTTAATCGTTGGTCGTTTTATCAACGGTTTGTGTGTCGGAATATGCTCAGCCCAGGTTCCTGTGTATGTTGGAGAGCTCGCGCCTCCTCATCTCAGAGGTTTGGTGATGGGTGCTCAGCAATGGGCCATCACATGGGGTGTTTTAATCATGTTCTTCATCTCCTACGGCTCATCCTTCCTCACGGGTCCTTTGGCTTTCCGGCTGCCTTGGGGTCTTCAGATGATTCCCGCAGTTTTCCTTTTTATAGGATTATTGTTCACCCCCGAGTCTCCCCGATGGTTGGCAAAGAAAGATCGCTGGGAGGAATGTTGTCACATTATCTCTTCCATTCATGCCAACAACAGGCTCGATGACGACTTTATCCAGATGGAGATCCAACAGCTCAAAGATGCCTGTGAATTGGAGCGCGACAGGACCGACAACAATTACATTGATCTTTTCCGGCCGCACATGCTTTGGCGCACACACATCGTCGTCTTCGTCCAGATCTGGTGTCAACTAACTGGAATCAACGCCATTCTCTATTGTGAGCCCCCTCCTGTCCAGTGTGGTGGAATTATCACTAACATCTTCAGACATTACATATATCTTCGGAATGACAGGTCTCAGTGGCAGCTCCAACTTGGTGGCCTCATCCATCAGCTCCGTGATTAACGTGGTCATGACAATCCCCGCACTCCTCTTCATGGATCGGGTCGGGCGTCGTCCATTGCTCATAGGAGGCAGTATCTCTCTCTTCATCTGGTGGACCCTATGTGCAGGCCTAATGGGAGGCTACGGTGTCGCAGCCCCGCCAGGTGGTTTGGACAATATCCCCGAAGAGAGTTGGTTGATCACAGGAGCTCCCGCCAAGGTTGTGATTGCTTCGTCCTATCTCATTGTGGCCTCTTTCGCGCCAACATGGGGCCCTATTGAGTGGGTGTATCCGTCGGAGCTTTTCCCTCTCCGTCTGCGTGGCAAGGCCGCTGCCTTATCCACAGCTAGCAACTGGGCATTCAATTTTGCTCTGAGTTATTTCATTCCGCCTGCTTTTGTCAACATCACTTGGAAGACTTATATCATTTTTGCTGTCTTTGCCTTCGCTATGACTCTGCACGTCTTCTTTGTTTTCCCTGAGACATCAGGCAGGACACTGGAGGAAGTTGAAGATGCGTTCAAGGGTGTCAAGCTGGCTTGGAATATGGGTGCAGAGAAATTCAAGGATGAAGAGGTAACGATTGACTATGAGCCAAAGCAAGATGAAGCTGAAAAGGCTGTGCACGTTGAGGATACTATAAGATCAACGTGAATGTATATATTTTTGAGACAGATCACCTGCCATTCTGCTTGGTCTGCCAGGCTTCTACCCAGTTAACTATTCAGTTAGCTAGCTGTTTGTGTACAGAATCGATGCTTCTCCTTCTTCTCTCTTTGCTCCCTTGATAGATATATTACTAGTTAGATATGCTCTGAATGGATCCTCCATCTTCCCATGCCCACCATTCCAAGCCAGTATCGACCGATGCTGGATTCAATCCAAATATTTCGGGAAATGATTGAGATGTCAAGTATACCTCTCACGTCGAAATTCCGAGTGCTGTTTGCTTTTGAAAGACATGATAACATCCCTTTTTTTGAAGCAACCTCCATGCCTGACGAATCCTGAGAGGTGAGTAATATCAACCCCTTGGTTCTTCAATTTCCAAAGGGTTTGAGCTTCTCGACATTCCCGAAAGTGTTCCATAAACTCGGCATAAGAGTAAACTTTGTCCCGTAGAGCACAAGCTTTAGACTGAACCTGTGATGACCTCAGAGCCTTTTCCAGAGCAAGTTGACAGCCACTGCAGCAGATACCATTCTGAATGCCACGGCTTTCAATATCGAGATAGGGCAAAGAGGTAGTCACCATATAACGCAGCAGCGCCGTTCCCTTTGACTGCGTCATCTCGTCTTCTTCACATACGGATAACCTTCCAACAAATTCTGTCCGCACAATGCGAACAATTTGTGTTCTCCTTTTCCGCAAAACTTCACCCATTGAATATACTCCCGATAATGACCTCACGGTAGGCACTAAGCTCGTTTGGACGCGCTTTCTCACAGCAGAATATGGCATAACAGATGGAAGAGAATCTTCTTGAATACAAGAAAAATCAACACCTCATAAACGAAGGAAGAAAGAGGAAAGCCACCGAAGGATCCGCATACATGACAGCCCCTCGTACAGAGTACTTTGACCAAGTCAGATAACGTGAACCAAGACGCAATATTAGTTCTAATAATAACGCAGAGGGCCTCAAGGGCATGAGTGACTACTCATTCATAGCCGCGGGCTCCTCTAATGATTTGTTGGGCACGGCGATTGACATGACGAGAATTGAGCAAAGAGCGAATATCAAGAAGGCAGCATACCTCATAGATAATCTCAAGCGGTAAATAATGAATATTGCCAAGAGTTGAGGAATTAGTGCGGATTGTTCGAAGCAGCGAACTGCGTAGCTGATGATGGTCGCGGAGATCTGTTCTAGCCACCGCTAGATCGAAGTCACGCCGATGGTATGAAGCGACACGGATAATCTCACGCACTTCTTCGGACTTGTGAGGGGATGCCGCTATTTGGCTCAATTCCATAGCATGGACCAGCGATTGGTTTCTCGCGCTATGGTGTAGTGTGAGATTTGAGTGTGGAGCCCAGACGTTGATATGTCTCGAAAAAAGAGGGTCGTGTTGTTGATCAAAGTCGTTGGGTTGTTGTCGTAGGTAGACAATCAGGCATATAACCACTGATATTGGGCCACTAAAGCAGAAATGTGAAGAGCTGCAAGACCCATAGCAAAAGAAATGTAAGATTCAAAGAGGAGGGGCCACACAGCCTTGGTCTTTATGTCGCCTATGTGTTTGGATCTTATTGGGAAGTGACTGGACATAGGTATTGCACGCTGCCCCAATCCCCTTCATTGTATAATATTCTGCCAACCGCCCTGTTCATTTAGGTACGAAGGCACATCATAGCTAGTAAAATGTGATTCAGCATCTTTATCCAGGCCATAGGAATCAGCTAGTACCTGTAGCAACCGTAAAATTGGCACGTATACACAAGTGCCAATGATGAGAAACTAAACAATATATTCAGATTTACGGATGACAGATCGCGTACTGGTCTACCGTATGTGTTTCTAGCACCCGTCGGTATATTATTAGATTGGCTTAGGTATAGTAGATCTAAAGTTCAGTTGCATCACCCATGTAATAGTCAATTCGAGATTTTAGCAGCATGGCTTGTAATCTTGTGGTTTTCTTATTCATACCACAAACGTATCCCTATCTCTCATGTGCACTTCACAGGTTTGCGCCGATCCCAGAACGGGGTGTTCCATCTTGACACCACAGATTAGAATATAACAACTTAGTTACCGCTGGCCTAGTTTTCCTCACCGGTCGGGGTCAATTCACAGAATGCCTTGTAGGTCGTAAAGACATCATCATCGCCCTCACCGCTGCCGGTGTTCTCAATCACACACTGAGCAGTAGCGCCGACGAAGAAAACATAGCCCTCCTTGACCTCCTCGGTCTTGTTGCTAACAGTAATCTTACCCTTGCCACGGGTGCAAATGAAGATACTGGGGCCGTCGATCGGGTCAAAGGTGGCCTTGGCGCCAGTTCGGTTCAAGTCGGTCTTGATAACGCTGAACTCGTCGATAGGAGGGTCGTAGAGCATCACGGACGAGGCGCTAGAGTAAGCAGTGGCGTTCAAAATGACATATGGGTAGTCTGTGGCCTGGATCTTCTGCTCCTCGATTGGTGCGTAGGAGTAAGTCAGCATCTGAGTGAGGGTGTCAACATCCTTGAACTTCGGGGTGAAACCCGCTCGCACCACGTTGTCAGAGGACGCCATGCACTCGATGACATCACCGGAGATATACGCGTGGATGTCATCTGCCTTCAGGAACATACCCTCGCCAGGCTGCAACTTGACAAAGTTGAGGAAGAAGAATACGAACAGGCCGATGTCGTTCGGGAACTGTCCGTTCAGACGCTTGGCAAGCGCAGCCAGCTCGGCGGGGTTGGTAGGATTCGTCTCCACATCACCTGCCAGGGTTGCAAAACTGTCGGGGCTATTGTCCGCGGCCGAGATAAGGTTCTTGCAGGCTGTCTCTATCTTTTCGGATGACGACTCCATCAGGGTGGTGAAGAGGGAGCGTAACGCCTCCTTATTCTTTCGGATGACAGTAGGTTCCTCTGAGTTTTCATTGCCCTTGACAATTTGCTCGAACTCACTCGCCGCCTGATTGCCAATCAGGGTGCGCAGAGGCTCTACAGCTTGGAGGAAATGTGTGATCTCTGCGAGCGGACGGAAGCCACACATACCCTCGAACGGGGTGATGGCAATGGTCATCTCGGGCTTGTGATTGTCATCTTGCAATCGGTTAGCCATATTTCCGGGTTCGCGTGTATCAAGCGTGATCCCAAGTACCACTCACCGGGATAGTTCTTTGGGTCCCGGGCATGGAGCTGCTCCGCGAGCTTCTTGTTGGGATGGGCTTGGATGCTGAGCGCTTTACGGATGGAAAGCACTTTGAACAGGAACGGGAGTTTGCCTCCAAATCGTTCACTCACTTCAGTTGACAGCAGGGCCTGGTTATCCTGGACCATGTCGAGGAGGGTACGCTGTGTCTCGACATCCTTTGATGGAAGAGAGGGGTGTGTGCCCATCCAGAGCTATAAAGTGTGAGCCGAGTACGTCCAATATTATTATTGGGCTTCTACTTACTTCTGCATAGGGCTTGTCAGCCTCAATTGTGAAATCCGGGGCGGCTGTTGTGGCCGCATACTTGGCCGCTGCTGACTCTTGGCCAACCTTGCCTATGACGGGATATTAGTGCGGGGAACACAATCGCAAGCGGGACTAGCTTACCCCAGTCGTAGCTATTGACGCCTAAAGGAAATCCGTTAGCTATTGTATCTTTTACTGGGCATCTCAAAACTTACCGCATTGCAGCCGAAGTAGTGGTATCTGCATATTGAAATGGATGTTTGGGGGAAAAGGCGGGGGGCAACCAGCGACTTTGTATTAGAAATTCCACGCCAAGCCTTCGGTGAGAGCTATCAGAGAGGGTCCCGAATGAGATGTATAACACACGCCCAGAGCTTAGAAGGGAGTATCTTTCACTTGGAGGCATTCCTGGGTTTTTGTCTATGGGATTTGCGGAGTGGTATCCGAATCTGTCATAGATTCTTAATGAGGCAGTACATCCGCAACCATCCTGCCAGTTATGCCGAAAGTATACAGCCGCATCGGGACAGTATAGTTCAACTTGGTTCGACAAGGTCGAAATACCCCAGAATTCATCATAAATACATCCTAACTAAGAAGACAAGAATTCCATTCTACAACTCTCAACGTCGACACGTACAATGCCATGTCCAAAAGTAGTTTAGCGTACCAACCCCGACCGCCCGGGGGAACGGGGCCCTTATCACCGCATCTCCAACCTTCAATAAACAACTTATTGCTTCAAGGAGATATCAATACCACAGGGGCTCTGGTCAGCAGTAAGCTGGTCATACTACTTACACATTTGCTATACTACCCTATTGATAAACGATCCGAGGATGTCTCGCAACCGCCCCCGACCCAGAGACAACGGATTTGGCAATAATGAGGAATTGGAGCTCTGGACCAAGATCTGCCAGGATATTCGAAAATCTAAAGAGAAGTTCGATCAACAAAAATCATTATCCCAACAGATTAGAGCTTTGGTGGACAAGATCGCCCATAATGGCAACCGTGAGTACCCCCGCACTAGATCCCTCGGCTCTATACCCGACACCACAAAGCTCCAATATGCGCTTCGCTTACAATCGATCCGACCAACCCTAAATCCATTATGAATTGTATATACTAACATCACGCTTCCAAGCAGAACCGACTATGGCCGAGCACGACCAACTCGACAGCTGGCTGCGCCTAAGCCAGAAACTCAGCGAAGACGAGCGCGCAATTATGCAGGACGAGCCATGCGATGTAATCAAAAACCTAGAACTGCTCACTGCATTGCGCAAAGCATCCGAAGCCGAAGCGCCTTCACATCGGTCCACATCGTTCAACAAGTCGCGCAAGAAAAGAAATGAACTCGAAGGTTCGGTAACCGACTCCCCCAGTGCCTCGGGGGCTGACAAGACCGCTCGCTCAAAGGGGATCATCCCACGCAGCGCAAGCGTCTCGTCGCAAGCCCGCGAAGGGGGGCGCCAGGATAACATCATGGTTAAGATCGAGGAAGGGCCGTCAGAGGGGACTAAGGGCACTGTCGCGGAACGGAGTGGCTTGCTGGTAGTTGGTGCTCAGGTTGTCTTCAAACACAACAAGAATAAACAAGGGGTCGAGGGCGAGGGGATCCAATGCATCATCAAGGCTGTCAATGGCGACGGACCAAAAAGGCGGTAAGTTATGTTGGGTCGTTTACGTTCCGTCTCGATTTACATTGACTGACGCGTCATGTCTGATTCAGATATGATGTGCAGGACCCCGAGCCGAATGAGAATGGTGAGCAGGGGGCGGTTTACAAGACTACTGCTGCCTCTCTCATTCCCATTCCTCAGCTCAGCGCCCACTTGTCTACGTATCCGGCTGGCAAGCAGGTCCTCGCGCGATATCCGGACACCACCACTTTCTATCGCGCGGAAGTGATGGGTGCCAGGAAGGATGTCTATCGCCTCAAGTTTGAGGGCGAAGAAGACGATAAAGAGATGGAGGTTGATCGGCGATTTGTGCTGGATATCCTGGGCAAATAATCTCAAACTGTTTCTACGATCTGATGTGATGATGATACCATTTAAGCGCGGCGCTATCTGGAGTTCGAATGCCTACCATGGTTATGGGTGCTTTCATCTTGGCTAGGTACTTTAGTTAGAAAGAACAAACTCTTTTTTGAAACTATGAAAATTCTGTTTGGAGAGGCTCCACGCGGGGAGATTGAGGCTGAGCAGAGCAGTCAGTGCCAGATGTCTACGATAATACAAAGAGGTTTAGTATAACGACGATGATACAAGCCACACCACTCCCATCATGCTGTAGAGGCTCCAACGTGACGATATTACCCGGCGATGCAATCCAGCTTCTTTTCGGCCGGGATAATGCCGATTGCCCCCTCATCTGGCGAATATTGATGGCACGGACTACATTCGAGTCTCGACGAATATGCACGACACTGACAGGCATGATATAAGATATGGCCATGCGTTTGAAACTGACCAGAACATTGATGATGGTTTACCTATGTCGTTGATATAAATACTGGTGGCGTGATCAACCCCCGTTATTGTTTATCCTTCTCTTCCCCGATGTCGGCTTCGAGTTGTAAGGACACTATTCATTGGATTGACTCTGGGCCACTAAAAAGCCATGCAATTCATAGGATAGTGTAATTCTAGATCAAACAAGACTTAAATATGTCATAAGCTCTTGGCTAACTCGGTTTTCCTATCCTGGGTGGACCAAGGCCCGAGAGAATGTGCTAGAGTAAGCGGTATCAAATCGATGACTCAGCCTGTTTCTCCTCATGCCGAGGGAGCATAGCCGGAGCATTGTCTACTTCGCAATTAAAACTTTCCATTTAACAGAATTTGCTTTATATTTCCGTCAGATCAATGCTTCTGCACTATTCAATTCCTACTCCTGCATACTAGAGTTTCCGCAGCGAGCTTCACGCGGCGCACCTTCCGACTACCCCGCCTCCGCCGTCGCAATGACCGACCTACCGGCACACGCCTCACCAAAACTCGCTGCGCGTTCACCCTCAAGCAGACCAGATGGACACTCGGATGATTTGAGTCATGAGAGCATTGTGTCAGGCGAACACATTCCGACTCTACCGGACTCATTGCTCTCGCCCGCATTCACCCCACCTGCAACTCCCGGTGGTACATTGAACTTGGATTTAAATCCCACCAAGATCCTTCACCAGAATCAAGCAGCAGATATCCACCATAATAGCCAGGACGCCAAAGGCCTCAAATTACTTCCGCAGCTTCCAGCAGTGGAATGTATTGTGCGGGCGCGAATCCCAACAACCAACGGAGCGGAAATGTTCCTACACCTTTACCATAATGATTTGGATGGAAAGGAACATTTGGCCATTGTATTTGGAAACAATATTCGTAGCCGGAGCTTGGACAGCGTTCGGCCAGGGGAGACCGAGATGGACCGCATGATCCGCGGCGCGTACGTTGGGAAATTGCGCCCGGGTCGAGTGAGCAGTCGGTATGATGAGCATCTGGCCGGGTCATCGACGCCAAAGCAGATCGAGCCACCGCTGGTGCGAATCCACTCGGAATGTTATACGGGAGAAACGGCGTGGTCGGCGCGGTGCGATTGCGGCGAGCAGCTGGATGAGGCCGCGCGTTTAATGTCTTTCCCCGTTGAGGATCTTGCCTCTGATGCGCCGCCAGAGGTTCAGTCCCTTTCGTCACATTCGGCAGGCGGTGTGATTGTTTATCTCCGTCAAGAGGGTCGCGGAATCGGTCTCGGCGAGAAGTTGAAGGCATACAATCTCCAGGATCTCGGGTCGGATACCGTTGAGGCAAACCTTTTGCTCCGCCATCCGGCTGACGCCCGAAGCTATGGCCTAGCTACGGCCATTTTGAAAGATCTTGGCTGTGGCGCGGATGCCATCCCAGAAGGAATTCGTCTACTCACCAATAACCCCGATAAAGTCCGCGCCATTGAGGGCCCCAACCAGGAAGTTCTTGTAAAAGAGCGGGTGCCGATGATTCCATTGGCATGGCGGACTGGCGGCCAGAAAGGAATTAAGAGCTCGGAAATTGAAGGCTATCTTAAGACTAAGGTATGTTTGCTAATTATTGGCCAGTTTGAGATTGATACTAACATGCCGACTTTGACAGATCTCGAAAATGGGCCATATGATCCAATAATTCATCAGCTTGTCGTTTTGAACTTTTGTTTCCATCATCATTCCCCTTCTCGTCTGGCTTATGCTTTCTTTCTTGCATTGGAATTCACAAAAGCCTTTGTATATGATCGACACGACCGAACCCCTTTCTTTGTGCATAATCTTGATTCTTTGGGCTTGTTCCAAGGTTGTATATGGCGTTTATACTCTGTATATTCTTTTTTTTTGTGTGGCTTTGTTACTTGCTTCCATGTTCTCCAGCTTCTCCTAGAAAATGGAGGTTTTGTCCGTAGATATATAGTCTTTGGAACAAATATAGTCAGTTTTCAAGGTCATTCCCAAGAAGGAATTCGATAACGGCGCTTCCCGCATGAAAGTTTAAACGACATCAAACGTTGACCCACATAGCACCATAGGCACACGTCTTATTCCAGAGCTCCTGATCTCCTATTTCCACATTTCCCCGAACTGTATGGACCAAGCTTAATTAGCGCGTGTGCAAGGCCATGGCCACCCGCGCTACAGACGCCAATGAGCATGTGGCGCCTTCGCCCGACCTGTCCGACTTACCTGAACGTGCGCAAGCTACTGCCCGCGGACCCGAAGACTCGCGAATTCCTGAACGTGCCACCTCGATAGACGGAGCAGGACTCCTGGATAATGGCACGACGCCAGGACGCAAGCGCAAACTGAACAGCATGTCGTCAAGGGGCGTTGCCAACCTCACTGCTGATCAGTTGGCGAAAAAGAGGGCCAATGACCGCCAAGCGCAGCGCGCAATTCGAGAAAGGACCAAGGGCCACATAGAAGCTCTGGAGCAACAGGTCCGGGACCTGTCATCACAAAAGCCCTACCTTGATCTTCAAGCAGCTCTGCGTGAGAATGAGATGATACGGTCGGAGAACGCAAAGCTCCGCCAAGGGCTGAAGGCGGCCATGGACATTTTCCAACCACTGATAGCTAAGCCAGAACTGTCAGGTGAGTTCAGTATCCCAATAAAATTCAAGTTCCGGGCTGATGTAGATAGATGCGTCCCACTCTCTAGCTATACCCAAGTCCGCCCCGCCCGCGTCGCATACATCCCCATTGCCCTACACCGACCACCTCACCCCTATTCCAGGCGAGAAATCCTACCCCGAGTCTCTTGCCAGCATTGATACGCCTTCTCCGACCCATTCTGCGCCCACTCTCGGGAGTCGCCGTAACAGTACCAACGGAAGCCCTCCGTCGGCCTCTCTCCGTGTCGCATGGGACTCGCAACGCCATAATATCACTCACGGCCTAGACCTCGGCTCTGAGGAGCGCCTAGGGTTTAATTTCCTTCTTAGTGATATGCATAGTGTTCCCAAAGTCGACGTTCTTCACCGCAGTATCCCAGAAAATCTCCGCTATCAGCAGATGAACCCTTCATCTACAATATACCCACATCCCTTGACTACCTCTAAACTGGGGCCACCTGCATTCGCCGCTCCGATACAAAACTTAACAGCGACATGTCCTTTAGATACCATTCTTTTGGAATTTCTTCATAGCCGGCAACGCGAGGCGGCTCAAGGCATCCCGAGACAAAAATTAGCCGGGCCACCGTACCCGAGTGTCTCCTCGCTGCTGAATCCGGAGAGGAGTGTCTACTCTCATCCAGTCTCAAAAGTCTTCACAGATATCCTGCGCACCTTTCCAGACGTCGCTTCTCTGCCGGAGCAGGTTGCTGTGCTCTACTCCATGTTTCTCATCATGCGCTGGCAAATTTACCCTACGCAAGAGAATTATGAGCGACTCCCAGACTGGTTAACTCCGCGCCCGACACAACTTCTCCATCCACACCCTGCTTGGATGGATTACGTTCCCTGGCCGCGAATGCGTGACAGGATCGTTACCAATTACCAGAACTACCCGTTTGAGAATTGGTTCATCCCATATACGCGTGAGATGAGCCTCAATTGGCCGTACGAGGATACGGACTGTTTGCTGTCAGCCGGGGACTCGGACGAGCTGGTCATCAACCCGGTCTTCGAACGGCATATGAGAAATTTATCCAATTGGTCTTTGGGGCCCGGCTTTGCAGAATGTTATCCTGCTTTGGCAGACACTACACGAATCATGCCGAAACCAAAGCTCAAAACTCCAAACGGAACAGTCCCACCTAGTGGCTGCGCGACCACTGGAGCACCTCTACCAAGTTGATCTTGGTCAATATTTTTCAATTCTACGCCTCTTTTTAGCGAAAAGAAAATCCTAGCTTTTAGCAAGTCAAATTGTTTGTTGTTTTTGGTGCATAGTTTTCTTCAGCGGAGTCCCAACACAAGGGAAGAAGCATGCTGTGAGAAGGACCACGGTCACCTCACCGGGCTATATACGCGTTGTCAATTCAATAGATGAATTTTGAAGAGATTGTTTCTGTCTGGACATTTAAACAAATACAAATCTTCGTCGCAATAGTTCCTTTGTTGCAAATCTTATAAGGATCATGGTCTTGACTTTACTCTTTCCTGCTCTTCTCATTCCAAAACGCCAGACCAGCCTTTTGACGCAGAATTCCGTACATCGAACTGCTGTCCAGACACTCTCCGCCATATTCTCTCGCAGCCTCCATGTTAGCCTTGGCAATCTCAAGGCCAGGAAGCTCAACACCTTGCTCCTGGGCCATTGACATAGCATGTCTAGCATCCTTGATAGCAAGGGAAACACCAAATCCAGGACGGGAGTCCAGGGGCGGCGCATAAGCCCCAGTAGTCAATCTGGAAACAAAGATAAGTATGAAGCGCCACGCCAGCACCGAGACAATATTGTAACACACCTCTTAGAATACCCTCCAGCGACAGCACCAAAAGCCTCACCGATGAGCTCCTCCATAGGACCAGTTCCAAGCCCGGTCTTCTCAGCAAAGACCTGGGCCTCACCAACAGCCTCCATCATGTTAACAGTAACAATGTTACCCGCGATTTTCAGAAGGGAAGACTTTGTCGCATCCTCACCGCAATCAATCACACGCCGACCCATAACATCCTGGATCAGAGGTTTGACGACCTCAGTCGCACTCTTCGGACCACCAATGGCAAAGACAAGCTTGCCATCCACGGCAATTGGGTTCCCGCCGAAGACCGGCGCTGCCACGTACGATGCACCCTTGCTTTCCAGCTCCAATACAGCGGATCTAACGGTATCGGGATGCACTGTTGAGCAGTCGACGAAGATCTTGTCTTTCAGAGACTGGCTTGAACCCATGGCGGTGGATAGCAGGCTTTGGAGCACTGCGTCATTCGAGATCTAGGAGAGGCTTTAGGCATTGTTATGTATTTCTTGGTGGATCCGGCTTACCATGGTGAAAATAATTCCACACTGAGATACCAGCTTCTCGAAATTGGCTTCTGGGATTGCTCCCAGCGCTTGCAGGGGTGCTCCGCGCGACATCGTGCGGTTCGAGTAGATCAGGCTCAAGGCGGTCTTCGTGGCTAGGTGGCGCTGTAGGTTGGAGGCCATTGCTAGGCCCATGGACCCGAGTCCATACTATGTGTTGTTAGTACCGTTGTTCATAACTGTAGGTGCTCTAGAGGCTGATTACCCAGCCGATTTGAGACATCTTTGCTCGCTGTTTTTCCTCGGAATGGATTCAAAAGGCGACTATAGGGTCTATAGATAGCAAGTAAGATCGGTTCGAGGGATTTAAGCGGACTTTGTAAATGCAGAGTCTACCTGTGCAGGGCAATGCGATACTTGTATGAGTCTACGGAATAGGGACGATAGGAATGGTGGAGCGTGTTTCCCGAGGAAATCGGTGTCGGCCGACAGGATACGCTTCAGCGCTATCAACGGGTTCTTCATATCTGCAGGTAAAACCGGGCTTGTCCTTTGTTCTATGAATAGTTTGATTCGTCTCTTTTGCCATATTTTATGCTTGGTGTGTCGTTGTAGTCCGATCCACGTGTATACCCCTTAATGTGAGTCTTTCCACATGTACTATAAGCTGCGCATGTATTGATTCCAACATTATCCCACTGCTCCTCAAGACCTCAAAATGTTCATTTCGGCCCTAATTCATCATCGTTGAACTCGTCTGGTCTAAGAATGCGTTGATGTGGTCACGTAACGTCATGGCTGCGGCTCGCCGCCCAACTGTGGGGTGAATATCAGGTACGGTACGGTCACGTAAGTTATGATGCTCTGTCCGTCGTGGGCTTGACTTCCAATATCCCCAACACCTCCGCTCTCCCCTGAACCCTCCTATTTCCACTCATCTTGGGAGTTTCCGAATATAATCTCAGTCTCGGACGGTACCCTTACTCCCAACCGTCGAATCCCTAATTCCTCCAACATGGCGGAAATGCCCATTGGTACACACCGATTCCCCCAGGCTACCGTGTCCCAGCTCCAAGCTAACAAGCTACTCCGCAGTCCTCGATGGAGGAACCGGCTTCCTTAAGGTCGGCTACGCCGCCCAGGTATGTCGCACTACTCCTACAGTCTATCTTTGCTCTTCTCTAATTTACATTTCCTCGCCAGAACTTCCCAGAGTTCCAGTTTCCCTCGATAGTGGGGCGGCCCATCTTGCGAACGGAGGAGCAGGGCGGCGACATCGTGGTCAAGGATATC
This sequence comes from Penicillium paneum, assembly GCA_023627375.1. Taxonomy (NCBI): domain Eukaryota; kingdom Fungi; phylum Ascomycota; class Eurotiomycetes; order Eurotiales; family Aspergillaceae; genus Penicillium; species Penicillium paneum. The sequence continues at coordinate 43,614 of JAMAFK010000044.1, forward strand.
ATGTGTGGTGATGAAGCCGCCGCCGCACGATCAATGCTCCAGATCAGCTATCCTGTATGTTTATATCGGGGTTCTTATCCTCGCCTGGCCTTTCTACCCCGCCTCCGCAAAACAGTCGAGTGTGTTGTCAATGCCTAACCTGCGCTGCTCTAGATGGAGAATGGAATTGTCAAGAAATGGGATGACATGCAACATCTATGGAACTACACCTTTTACGAAAAGATGAAGATCGACCCAACGGATCGCAAGATTCTCCTCACGGAGCCACCCATGAACCCGCTCAAGAACCGCGAGAAAATGGCTGAGGTGATGTTAGAAGGATACGGATTTGGTGGTGTATATGTGGCGATCCAGGCGGTGCTGGCACTGTATGCCCAGGGTATGTGACACAAGACCACGGTGTAAGTTGAGGGCCAATACTGATGTCATGTTATAGGTCTGAGCAGCGGCGTGGTTGTGGATTCCGGTGACGGTGTGACACACATTATCCCCGTGTACGAGTCGACCGTACTCAACCACCACATTCGCCGCCTTGATGTCGCCGGCCGCGACGTCACTCGTAATCTGATTGCCCTCCTTCTGCGCCGCGGCTATGCACTGAACCGAACCGCCGACTTCGAGACCGTCCGCCAGATCAAGGAGAAGCTCGCTTATGTCTCCTACGACCTCGAGTTGGACAAAAAGCTTTCCGAAGACACCACCGTTCTCGTCGAATCGTACACCCTGCCCGACGGCCGTGTCATTCGCGTCGGCAGCGAGCGCTTCGAGGCCCCCGAGTGCCTGTTCCAGCCACACTTGGTCGACGTTGACCAGCCCGGTATGGCTGAAATGCTCTTTAACTGTATTCAGGGTGCCGATGTCGATGTTCGCTCCAGTCTATACAAGGCCATCGTGCTCAGCGGTGGTAGCAGCATGTACCCCGGTCTGCCCTCTCGTTTGGAGAAAGAGTTGAAGCAGCTCTGGCTCACCCGGGTATTGGGCGGCGACCCAGAGCGTCTGAACGTACGTCGAGGAGAACCCGGCAATTATCAATATAACATGGCTAATGACTTTCCAGAAATTCAAGGTCCGCATCGAAGATCCCCCTCGCCGGAGACACATGGTGTTCCTAGGTGGTGCCGTGCTCGCCAACTTGGTTAGTCTCCTTTCTTCTCATTTCACCTCGGCCCTGCTAACACGATTTTCCTCAGATTGCCGACAAGGACGACATGTGGGTGAGCAAGCAGGAGTGGGCGGAACAGGGTGCACGCGCCCTGGACAAGCTCGGCCCGCGATGAATGGATTTTATCTAGGCGGTTCCTGGTCTGCTCCTTTTTTCTCTGATTTCCTGCTTCGCATTGTTTGCAAGCCATGTTGCCCGGGTCTTTTTTCCCTATCTTCTTTTCCTTCTTTGCCTCCACCTTCCCCCATCATTGTCGATACACTCCCGTCCATTTTGTAGTTTTACCTGTCTCTTCGCCTGCTTCCTACATTGTGCCTAGACTGGTCTGGCGCGGGTGGATTCAGGGCGTTCATGATAGAAAAGAACGAAATATTTCTATCGGCTTTTCGTTGTATGCCAGCTTTGTAGGTTATCTACGTATGAACTAACTACGTATGGTTGGACCATGATCATGATTGCATACAATCAATCCTCAACATCAATATAACCAAGACAAAGTCATATCCATATGTATCTGCTTCTCCTCCGCCAGAAAATGGCTACCCATATTCCTGGGTAGATATATATAAACTCAAGAAATTCGAAAATGCAAAATGCTGCACGCAAAACGCAACAAACCAAAAGGGGACTATCACAACAGAAGGAGTAACACAAAGAGAGAAAATTGAAATAGAGAGAGAAACGAAGACCAGTCGGCAAGCAATCCCAAATTAATTCTCAATAGCTCCCGGCGAAACCGCCAAGATAACCGCAAGAGTAGCAATAATCAGCGAAGCAGCCACAAGCCCCGTAAGTGCCACACTACCCCGACTAGCCGGGAACTTCCCCCGAATAATCCAATATTGACTCTGGAAGTAGCGGTGGAAACCAATAATAAGGATAAGGATCGAGACGCCGATGAAAGTCGAGCCGAGGGGTTTACCCACGCTGCGAAGACGGGCAGTCGCAGAGGAGGCGTGGAAGTCGGTTGAATCGTAGCCAGAGGAATCGAGGTATGGTGGAAGGATGCCTGCATGTGAGCCGGATTCTGGGTCGAAGAAGTTGGTTTTTGTTTTTGTGGAGGCGCTGTTCAGACGGAAGAGTTGCGTTACTGCGATGCCGATTGAGGCGAAGGCTAGGGAGGTGCGCATCCAGGCTAGGAAGGTTCGTTCTGTTGGAAAGGGGGTGTGTATTAGACGGGTCTTCGATACAGGCTGCGTATGTATATTGTACCTAATGCGAGGTGGTCGCGGGCCACACTGCCTTTGTTCTCTAGCTCGAGACTGCCGTATCGATCTGCGAATCGACTATACCAGGACTGACGGGGCTCGGAAGCCGAGTCTTGGGTGGTTGATTGGTTGGCATTGTCAGGATTGGCGGTGTTTAATTGGAAGTCTTTGAGCTGGGAGGCGTCTGCTTGCTCTGTGGACTGATAGTTGCGCCCCGCGGGACCGGCTGTGTTGATTGGAGTGGATTCGGTGGATTGGGATAATGTCTGAGGTGGGTTCTGGTTACGCTCGTGGGTTCGGGTCGAGGAGCTTGAGTGGGACCGGGTGCTGCTGGAGGAGGATGAAAGGGCTGAATCTGTGGGCGAGCGTGACGATGAGTGGTTGTTTTTGGCTCCTCCGGGGCCGGTCGGAGGCGGCGCCAATGAGTCGGATGTATTCATTATGCCTGATTGGTACTGGTATATCACTGGAGAGAGTATTGTGTAATACACGGTCGCCAGGGACCGAGTTTATGCAGGTCTGAAGCGCCGGTATCTGCTATGTCAACAGAGGATGAAAAGTTGCTGTTTGAGACAAGATTGTCACGGTGATGGAAAACAATAGTTGTGCGTGATATGTTGAGCTCTTACTATCTGCATTTCCTTTTTCTGCTCCTCTTCTCCAAGTGCTTCAAGTATAAATAATGTCACCTCGAGCAAAAGCACGCAAGGTGATGATCTCCCAGCCACGTGACCAATCCGGGGAAGCGATCACATGCTCCACTCTAACCCACTTGGGTGAACCCTTTATCCGTGTCGATGCAACTTGTCAAGCTTGACATTTGATATAGACATCCAATGTAGACATTTAATTCTTGTCAACCATCTGCTCTGACGTTCACATATTATTTTACAGGCTAACACCTTATTATCTTACCGGTCTGGTAAATTGCGTCACCCGCTATTTAAGGCAGGCGGTCAGCCCTGCTTCATCTGTTTATCAACTTATCGACTTATCGATTTCCGTTCCCCTCACCCAACCAACACAATGGCGTCACAGGCATCTTTACCATCTCCTACCGGGAAGGTCGATCTTTCCAAAAAGCTCTCTGAGTTACGGTCAAATAGCCGAAGGGGAACCCCTAGTTCCCGGGATCTGACTCCAGCAACCCCTCCTCTCCCTTCGCCGCCAGACCTCTCCGGCCACCAATACCAAAAACCAATCCGCCGCATCCTATCTCCTAAAGACCATGAGCTCTTCCTCTCATCACCGACCTATAGACTTGTTCTTGCCTTCATCTTCGGGCTAACTGATTCTGTGCGGGGGCATTCTATCCCGGACCTTCAGAAAAAACCTCAATCCGAATCCATCTCCAAGATCCTCTCGGTCGTCACTCAGATACGCTCCCTCCTAGCCAAAAATCCGCCAATTGACCAGGGTGGATCCCGATTCGGCAACCCCGCCTTCCGAGCATTGTGCGACGATGTAACCACCCAGAGTGCATCATGGCACACCAACATTCTGGGTTTGAAAGACTCTGGCGCAATCGAAGAAGCTTCGACATATTTAATCCACTGCCTGGGCTCACGAGAGCGTATTGACTACGGCTCCGGCCACGAACTCAACTTCATGATGTGGCTGCTATGCCTGTACCAGCTTGGTCTTCTCCCCGCCAGCGACTTCCCCGCCGTCGTGATCAAGGTCTATGTCGAGTACATGCATCTCATGCGCGAGATCCAGTCAGCTTACTACCTTGAGCCTGCTGGATCGCACGGTGTCTGGGGTTTGGATGACTACCATTTCCTGCCGTTCTTGTTTGGAGCTAGCCAGCTTGTCGGGCACCCGTATATCACTCCCTTGGGTATTCACAATACGGCTACGTTGGATGAGGAGGGTGATAAGTATCTCTATCTGGATCAGGTCCGGTGGGTTGAGAGTGTCAAAACGGTAAAGGGATTGCGTTGGCATAGCCCAATGCTAGACGATATCTCTGGTTCTAAGAATTGGACCAAGGTCGAGAGCGGCATGAAGAAGATGTTTGTGAAGGAAGTGCTGGGCAAACTTCCTATTATGCAGCATTTCTTGTTTGGAAGTCTTATACCTGCTGCCGAAGGCATGACCGATTCTTCCGAGAGAGATGCTGAGCATGAGCATGAGCATGGCCACGACCATTCTCACGAGAGTTCAGACTGGTTCGGTGATTGCTGCGGCATCAAGGTACCCAGTACCGTGGCTGCGGGCGCTGAGATGCGCAAGCGTATGGGCGGATCGGACCTGCGCCCAATTCCTTTCGATTAAGGTCGAAGTTGGAAGTTGGCATGCCAACAAAATAATGAATCAAGATGAGTAGCCTATTAGAAATTCAAAATTGATAATCCCCAAATGCTTCTAGTTCATCAAGTAATTTGCTTCTACTCCTGCTACTTACCGCTAGAATCAACGAGAGGTCTACACATTACTCCCAGCATGGAACATATTGTCATTGAGTCTTTTACCTAATTTACCATCACTCTTAGTTATTGGTATTATTAGTCTACCTTGGGAAGTTCAGCAAAAACCTCAGACTCGGCAATGCAAGCTTCCCCGCACCGAGATCTATAGACCACGATCTGCTCATCTCGGCGATTTTGCGGACTTCATCAACAGAAGTAGTCGATGTCCATCAACTTCGCTTCTCGGTGATTTTACGGGCTATACTCAAGGACTAAGATCGGGAACAAGTGCTCGGTTATTCAATAGACCGCGGTTGAAACCAACCGTTATATAATCCCATGTCTGTCTAACGTATCAATAACCTTCGAACAGCTCTTACATTTGTCTACCTCAAAAACATGGCTACCCAGTCTCGAGTTCCTGCATCCGCAGAGTCTGGAACATTCACCCAGCTTGGGATATTGCCGAATACATACACTTCCGACATCAGCCTGCAACGAATGCTAGCATGTAAGTCCAGCGCAGGTATCTACAACCTTTATTCAATCTAACTAAAGGATCATAAATAGGGTACCTTCCTGCAGAGACTCTCAAGCTGGTTGAACCTCACCTCGCTCAATTTGGCGAGGAGGCTGTTTCGCCACAAGTCCTTGCATGGAACGCCGACGCAGAGACCAACCTGCCGTATGTTAAAAAGTACAATGTCTGGGGCCAGCGGTACGGGTATGACAAACTGATTACGACTGATGGCTGGAAGCAGCTAGGAAAGTGGGGGGCTAAGCATGGGTTAGTCGTTGGTCTCTTTCTTAATCTGCATTTGGCGCTAATGCGGAATGTTTAGGGTTGTCTCACTGGGATACGACCACACATACGGTGTTCATAGACGCACTGTTCAATATGCTGCGTATGTTACAGTGCCTTGGGTTTTTCATGAACGACTACTAACTACCGGACCCAAAGAGTGTACATATACGCCCCCTCCTCGTCCATGTATAGATGCCCGATGAGTATGTCCGATGGAGCGGCATTCATATTGTCACAGCGTCTCAAGGACCTACCAAATGACCATATTCTGCACACTGTGTTTCGCAAACTAACCTCCAGAGGAGACGACTACTGGACGTCCGGCCAATGGATGACGGAAAGAGCAGGCGGGAGCGATGTTCAAAACACAGAGACATGGGCCACCTATTCACCCTTGCCACAATCATCGAAAACATCCGACATCCTCGCCGAGGGTGACTACCTGATCAGCGGATTCAAGTTCTTTTCCTCCGCGACCGACGCCAATGTCGCTTTTCTCTTAGCCAAGACAGATTCCGGCAAACTGAGCACATTTATCGCTCCATTACGGAAGACATCCATCGGAGCGGATGGAAAGCCAGAAGAAGTATCCAATGGCGTGTGCATCCATCGCCTCAAGAACAAGCTTGGTACCAAGGAATTACCCACGGCTGAACTGGAACTGAAGGGCATGCGCGCTCACCTGGTCGGTGAAATCGATCAGGGTATTGTGACTATTGCGCCACTATTGAACACCACCCGCATTCAGACACTTCTTGGAACATTATCAACCTGGCGTCGTGCAATTAGCATTGCGAAGAATTTCGCCAAGTCACGGACTACCGTCGGCGAGCCATTGTGGTTGATTCCGATGCATCTGCGCCTCCTTGCGGACGTCGAGGTAAAGCATCGCGGCGCTATAAATCTCACCTTCTTCACAATTGCCGTGATGGGTCTGATTGAGAATCCATCCAGCTCCATGAGACATATACAAGCACACATGCCTCGGGATCTTAACGAAGCAAAAGTCATCTTCCGCGTCCTGACCGCTACATGCAAGGGAGTCGTCAGCAAAATGTCGATGGTGGGTGTCCAAGAGTGCCAGGAAGCGATGGGAGGAGTTGGGTATATTGATGAACCAGACGAGCCTGAGTTCAATATCTCGCGCCTCCTCCGCAGTGCAGCCGTGTATCCGATCTGGGAAGGTACCACGAATGTCCTGGCTAGCGAACTCGTCCGCTTCCTGATGAAGAAAGATAATCTGTCTGTTTTGTCGGCGTGGCTAAGTCGCGTGCTGTCTTTGATCCGCACATCGTCTCTCGCCGGCGCATTGAAGCAGGCTCTGGCTTCCTTCCTTTCTCGCGTGACGTCTATTCGTCCGCAGGCTGCGTTGTTGGCTGATGCCCGCAGGGTCATGTTTACCTTTGCTTGGATTCTTTCCGGGGCTCTGCTGGCTTTGGATGCGGAACGGGATGGGGATGAGGCCGCGATGGAAATTGCTCGCAGATGGATTCTATTGGGTGAGGGTGGTGTGGGCGAGTTTGTCTACCGGGATATTGTCAAGCCGTATCAGGCTTTTGATTCGGTTTCGGGGAGTGATGAGCATACACGGTTGGATTGTAAGATTGCTTGGGGTGTGGAATTGCCGTCTAGGGTGGTATTTGGGCATCGGTCTTTGAGCGAGTCTTCGAAACTCTAGATTAAATCAATCGGATGAAGTGCTTGGATCCAAGATATTCAATATCGAAGCAGATGGGTCAGATTGTTTAGCATGGGAAATACGCTCGTTTACATCTACTTGGACGCCACCACGGTCCTAGGTATAGATAGACCCATGAATCTCTTGAGTCTCCGTCAATTTTGCTCTGCAAGAGATTCATCGTAATAAAAAGACCATTGTAGCACTCGCTGGGAGTATACCATAAGCCGGCTCATCCACTTCCTTCCACGAATCAATGACAATATTCCTCTCAGCAATCATATGTCCTTCCCGAGAATAAGTCACCATGTCTACAAGCATCTCATTTTACTATCGTTTTACTCTCACTTTACTCTCACTTTCATAGAAAACGCTGCATTGGGGATATCGCTATTTCGAAGCATGTCATCCGCTCTCCACGCACTGGCTACATCCCTTGTCTTGCTCCTGCACTTGCCTCATGCCAATCATAGATCTTGCCCATCCCAAACATGAGTTGCCAAGTTGACAAGGTTCTCCTTCTCCAGGCGAATATCAGTCTCTCTAGGGAGCTGAGGGGTCCGTCCGAAAATGTGGTCGAATGGGATTATGATCGGGTGCTGGGAGACTGTGACATTGTTACCAGTCTTTGCAAGCACGCATGATTGCGTGACCCTTTGGCGTTGGGTACCGGCATCCCATTCCCACTTATCGAGTTTGAGCTCAGGTTTCTCCCGGTTGACTTTGATGGTGATTGCCGTTTTCGCTTGGCCTCTGAGGGGGTCGACCCACATTCTTGCGTCGTCGCGCAATTTGGTTTCAGTCTCGGAAACACCGACCTCGAGGACTACCCCTGGTCGTCTGGGGGCACCACGAGGGGGCCGAAGTGGGCCCCAGCCCCAGTCTGGCTGCTTCACACTTCCGCCGCCAACGTTGATTTTCACGTTTCCGAATCCTTGAACTGCTCCACAGAGTCCCATGGGTAGCAAGATTTTTGTGACTTCGGTTTGCAATGCATAGGCAACTTGAGCATGCTCGGGGGTACTCATTCTGAGTATCAAGATTTGTAGGGCCGCGTTGTAGTACAAACTAATGCCAGCGAGTGAATCAGAGCGTAGAAAGTCTTGCTCGAAGGTTGATGGATCGACGAAAATGACCAAGTAGTCTGAGATTTCGGGCCCCAATGTTTGACGAGGGGGTAATTTGTCTAGGCGGTGGTTTTCATTTTGTAGGATTTGATCGAATTGCTCTTTCCCTTGATAGGTGTATTTGTTCGTCGAAGGAGGCAGGTTGGCCAGGAAGCCACTTTCCCATTTAGATCCAGCCATTGTGAAGTATTTCTTTCAATATTTCTTTCCTACGAGGGTGTTTAGAAGAAAAATTAGATGAAGATGAGAAAAGGTCTATTAAATGAATTGGAGTTACCTCAGAATGAGCGCATAGTATATCTATCTTGATATGTACATGTAGTTGAATGAGAGCCGTCAACTCGCCACCGTCTCTGATTGGCCGAATCCCCAAACCGCGACGAAAGAACATCGAGAACCTCCATTTTCAATCAACAACACACCCAAAGCCGAATATTACAATCCACTCAGTCGAACCTCGCACTCGAATCTGAGAAAAAGGAGCAAACCCCCCATATCCACGCCAACACACTAGACCGATCGCCTACTCCCCACCTCTTACTCCGCACGCCGCGCACGCCGCACACGCCCACCGTCTCCCCTAGGCCCAATACCCCTACACGCGGCATGCCACACGGAAAGGAGGTAACCTGAATAGTCGCGACCTACGGCATCCCTGAATCGAGCCCAGCACTGCGAGCATGGCGGGCGACGAGTACTCCATCGGCGGGGGCAAGCTCAAGCTAAAGGGGAGTAAAGTCAGCGGAGGGCGGATAGAGAAGAAAAAGAAGAAGAGCGGGAAGAAAAAGGAGGGGGAGGCGACAGCGCCCAAATCGGAGTCGACGCCAGATACGAAGCGGCTGGAAAATGAAACGGAGGGCGTGAGGTCTGAGGAAGATAGAGAGAGGGAGAGGGATGCGCCTGGGAAGACTGAGGCCGAGAAGAGAGCCGAGGAGGTTAGGCGCAAACGGGTACGTTCTCTTGTTCTTTTGTTCTGTCTTTTGTCGGGCTTGCGTTCTTTCTACTTCGGCTTTGTTGTATAGGGAAACTGACTTTTTGGGACAGTTGCATGAGCGGCTTCAGCGCGAAGGTGTCAAAACTCATAAAGAGCGTGTGGAGGAGTTGAATAAATATCTCAGTCGGCTGAGTGAGCATCATGATATGTATGTCTTGCTCTTTCTACCTTTGTTTTATTTGGATACGCTGACGTTTTACATAGGCCGAAGATTGGACCGGGCTAAATGGGTTGGTTATACGGTCTTACATGGGTTTCGGTGCGATCAATCTTTTATTCAAGAATACCATATCTGTACTATTCAATACTTTCTGTCCAACTGTAAGACTGCCGTGTTTCGTATGATCCATAGCCCAAGGTACTCCACTGGAGTATATATCATGTGATAATAAAGGGGCTCAAGATTCAGTAATATGTATAGTTCATGGCTAAATGACCCAGGAGATCTATTTAGCAGTCCCCGAAAGGTGAAGAGGTATGCCCAAAATGCGAGACAGCAGGAATAAATAAATGATAAATATCAAAAGATCGAAGAGATGTCAACACCAAGCACAACGCCATGCAAATGAATCCCGCAAAGGCTCAACCCAAAATAAGCCGCGGCCAAAAACCGAATCCGATCTAGATATAGATCACGAATAACCAGACAAAAATAAAGTGGAAAACCAATCCCCAAGAATCGAATCAGAGAAGAGGAAAAGAAACACCGCGCTAAATCCAAGATCACCGCAGAGGCGCGCAAGAAAGGGAAGAACCGGATCCAATGGGACCGAATCGAAGCCAAGCCAAGGCTAGGGATACCACCTGATCGGCCGCAGGCAGATAAGGTAGATAGGGGGAAAAGAGGAGACGAGATGGGTCCGAGCCTCCATAGACTAGGCGGCCATCCTAGAGAATAATGGCGCCATCCGCGCCCCCCTTTGTCTAGCCCGAGAGAAAAGCGAAGAAAGGATCGGCTATTTCTCATTCTGATTGTGGTTCCCATTCTCATACGCCCTTGACAACGACGGTGCGTTCGCTGTTCAGCTTGTCCGCATTTCGAGCGTGTGATTCTTTCTTGCAGTCCTCCAGGCCGGTGCAGGAGTGGGCTTCTAGCATGCGGTGCTTGGAGCAGAAGTGGCCGGTACAGAAACTGCAGTCGCCGACGATGCGCTGGGCGGCTTCCTTGCACTCCTTGAAGTTGCAACGGGGCTTGCGGGGAGGCATTGTGGTTGGGATCGTTGGGTAAATAGAGCGGTTGAGAGAAGTGGTGTACTTTCGCGGAAGATGGAGAGATAAATAGGGAGTAGAAGTAGCGAAGGCGATACGCTGAGGAGAAGGTTTGAGATAAGCGCCGGTTTCAAGTGCGGAGGCGAGCGGGGGAGGAGAGACTCTGTCGAAGAAAGTAGTAAAAGGGGGAGGAAGGGAAAGATGGGCCAGCACGGCCAGCCTATATATAGGGTAAATCGGAAGACACGGGAGAAAGCCAAAGAAACCGACTTCCAAGGTTCTAACCAGAGACGGGGGGGGGCTGACTCAGTGAGGCGACAGTGACGGAATCAACAAGTGGAGTTCCAAAGTTATGTTGTTGGCGATTTGGGGATTTCCAAGTGGATTCAGGTGGATTCTAGTGGTTTTAGTTGGTTTTAGTGGATTTAGCATCTCAATCAATTATTTCGAATTAATTGCATTTGATATTGGAGATTGGCGGTGATTGACCATGTTCGATCCTATATCTTAGACCGGTCGACGGTATCTATGCAGTTGACGGGTTTTTTTATAAAAGAAATTGAATGTGATCGTCTTTTTCTTTCAGGTCTTTTTCAAATTACGAATTTTCTTTGACTTTACCAAATTCCTCATCCCACGCGGACGTATCACCCAGGCGCCTGGTCTCGGGCCCAATGATCGGAATGCATCCAAGGGCGCATTGCACGTGATAATCCAGTCAGGTGTCGAAACCCAATATAGAATGTCTCAACTAACTTAATCGATTCACTTTCAGATCCTGTTTGCGCCACCACAGTGGCAAGGTGTTCACCCAGACTTCTCCGACTACGGTACTCCAGGCACCTCCATTACTATATCGTACCGAATAACTACTCCGTAACTAGTGCCTAACGATACTATCACCACCACCACCAATGCAGACAAAGAAACCATGCAAGTCGACCAAAAGAGCTATGACCTCTGCAGCGAGCGCAAACTGTCGAGATAAAATAGACGAGTCGTCTGCCAAGCCCGGCCTAGGTACGACGGATGATCCGCGTGGAGCTATTGCATAACCAGCATCGGTAATAGCATATGCAGTCCTGCATACTCCGTACAGAGGTATGGAGTAGGTAAGTAGGGCGTGGTGTCTTATACTCCGTACATTTCCCGGTTTAGGCCTAAAGTGAGGGCCGATCCCGCTACCCAATTTCACCGTCTCCTCTCCACATCTCCCCACCGTCGCTCGACGTAGCAGGACGCTACGCCGTGTCTGCTCACGGATCCCTCGCTGATAACACGCTAGACGGTACAAATCAGAATCCTACCACGTTGACATGCTCTACACGGGCCTCGGGCTACGTGGTCATGGTCAATTTTAAATAGCGGCTAGCGTGGATTGGTTTCGTGATATTATCCACTCCTAAGGTTTGAGGGAAAAAGAAAGGAAAACGTAAAGTGAATAAAACCCCGTGGACGCCGGCGCAGACGCCGATGATACGCTCAAACCCCCTTGCCCGGCCCAAACAGCAAAAGGTAAAAAGGGAAAAAGGAAAAAAGGAAACCAGGGCGAGGAATCAAATCTCCGCATCTCATATCTCATATCATACTCCAAGCTCGTTTGCCTTGCCTGCATCCGGGTCCAAGTAGTCTTCTCGCTCCGCTGCCTCGTACTCGCCGATCAGATCCATCACAACCGCCCGTGCCTCATCAAATTCGCCAAGTCCGTCAGCAAACGGAGCTTCCTTCTTGTAGGAATCCAAAAAGGCATTTCGCTTGCGGAGCATGTCGTAGTGCTTCACAATGCGTTTGAAGAGCGTCGCGACAGAGGTGTGGTTGGCCAGCATCAGCCCGCTGACGCGATGTCCGGTTTCCTCAATATACGGCGATTTCTTCGTGAGCGCCACCTGGATACTGGCCGGGCCCCAGGGGATGAAGGTAGCGAGGCGACGCTCTCGGATGCGCAGGAGGGACTTGTGCACGTCGGTCGGGTCGGCTTCGCCCTGGATGATGTTGAGGATGCTGATGTAGCAGCTGCTCTTGCTGGGGTTGACGGAGACCATGCGGTTCTTAGGCTGTAAAAGTCGGCGCATAACATCTAGAACGGTTGTCTTTCGCACCGTCCTGGCTTGCTCGATGTTCGCGCCCGTGAAGGGTGTGTAAGATGTGAGAAGGAAGTGGCTGCGTGGCGTGGGAATGAGCGAGGCGATGATCCCGGCGAGATCGTTGTGCATGTATCCAGGGTATCGTAGCGTGGTTGTAGATGCAGACATCACCGTTGAAACGAGCTGGTTGGTTTGGTGGAACGAGGGCTCTTGGACGTGGAGCCGATCAGCGACAATTCGTGATAGAGCGCCATTGTCTAGGACGACCACGGAGTCGGCATCTTGGGTCAGTCGCCGCATGGCAAGCAAGCTGTTGTAAGGGTTGACGACGACATCGGACTGCGTGTCCGGGAAGACAGAGTAGGTTTGAATGAGTTTCTTCGGGAATCGATCGTTCATGCGTTCTAGGATGAAACTGCCCAGTCCAGAGCCTGTTCCTCCTGCGATCGAATGTAGAAGCATAAAGCCCTCTAGTGAGTCACTTCCGTCTGCTTCGCGGTCAATCATATCGAAAATCTCCTCTTGCACGCCCTCGCCTGCAGCATATCCGGTACCCCAATTGTTTCCAGCTCCGATACCTTGTTGTCCGACGAAGAAGTTCTCGGGGTTGTAAATATTCTTGTAGGGGCCAGTCTGGATGGCATTGAGGACCTGGAACAATTTGTGCGTTAATCATCGTGGTCAATTTGATATATAGGTGAAGGATGGCCTACCCTGGGTTCTAAGTCGAGGAGAATCGCTCGAGGGATGTACCTAGTGTCGTCACTCTGCCATCTGTTAGCCAGTGTTCTTTCTATGCCATCAGTCCTATAATTTGCCTCCCAAGCTTCCTATACACACCTGGTAGAAGAAGACATCCTTGCGATCACCGGCCGCCCCGTCAGTCGCATGCTCCTCCAGGTTTCCATCTGCGCTGATCCCGTGCTCCTGGCACAGCTGTTGCCAGAACTGGCTGCCGACTAGATAGAACGAATATCAGCGGGGTGAACCTAATTTCCTCGTGCTCCGTTCAAATGACAGGATCAACGGTCTCGTGGAATGGATCGCAGAGTGAGCCACATACCGTTGTTGCCGCACTGGCCGGCTTGGATTGTGATGATTTCTCTGCAATGGCCACCAATATCAGCATTGTATTCAAGCTGGAGAGAGAACCCTCAGTTATGCTTGACTCGGGGGAATGAACAAACCTTGGCATTTTTTCTTCACAGAAGCCGTCGAGTGTTGCTGCTCGTTAACGCGTCTCGCGTCCACGCGGGGAACTTTTTGGCAGATATTGTCGCCTCAGGCAGAAGCTCTTGCCACCTTATGCGTTGGACATCAACAACTTCAAAAAGGCCAGTAAATAAATTAATAGATTCGCAAGAATGAGAGTTGTTTAATCCGAGATACAAATGCTTTTTGATCCGCCCAGCTATGCTAAATTTTGATATAACCGTCTGCAAGTGATTTTTGGCCAACCGTTGCCCTAAACTACACCGTATAGCACTCAGAATCCTGCCTTCAATGCTGTAACGAGGTTTCCGGCGCCAGCAACTACCCCGTCGACAATTCGTACACGTTGGCCTTCTGTATCTCCGTATTCTTGAGTACAGCCCTCCCGTACCGCTTCCTCCATGCCAGCCATACCAGCACAGCCCAGACACACGACTTTAACATGAGATTCCGAGTTGCGAAGCAGGTTGCGGGTGGCATCGATGATCCGCCGACGAACTTCCTCCGGCTCAGTGGTGTGCAGCTCAACAGCTGTCAGGCCGGTAGTCTCAACGCCCGCAAAGTGTATAGAGCTCCCGTCCTCGAAGTCGTAACCCAGCGCTCCCTGGACCGCATTGGTGAGCTCCTCCTTCCACGCGGAGCCAGTGGTGACAATGCCAAAGCTGCCCTTTCCTTGGTACTTGTGTAGCCTCTCTGCTGGATTGATTGGATCTCTCAATGTGAAACCACTAACCAAGGAGAGCGCGGCGGTGAGGGATGCTTCAAAGATTCCAGTAACATATTTGTTTCTTGTCAAGCTCGTTTCTTCGCTTGCCGTGATTTCCTCCCTGAGTCTGCCGACGAAGGGATGCGCTGAGTAGCACGCTACGAGAAAAGCGTCGTAATTGCCAATGAACTCCCGTACGGGCCAGCAATTCAATGCCGATTTGCAAGATTCTTCGGCGTTATTGATGCTGGCGATTGGCTCGATCTCGACTCCGTCGATCTCCAAGGTGGAGTCTGGGGCAGTGAAAAACTCAAAGTGCACATCTTGATAGTTCATGCTAGCCAATATAGGCTTCAGGGCATCGGTCATATGCGTTGAAGTATTGGGGTTGATGATCAATATGCTGAAATTCCGTTCCCCTTTTCTCGGATCCAGCTGGATAATTTCGTTTGCGTCATATCGCGGCTCGAGAATGGGACTCATTTTTGCAAAATGAGGTGAATTGAATACACTTGGCTGGAAGGACAGCTCCTTGCTCTCCGGAAAAAAATGCCCGCGGAGACCGCAATTAGCTCCGTTATCGGTTATCGGACCCTCCACAACCCCACCATCTCCTAGGAGCTTAGCGGACTACTTCTCCAAAAGGTCAACGGGTTATGAGATATGCTTCGTGGCTTCGGATAATACTTGCCGAACGAGCTAAATTCTTATCTACCCTGTCAAAATCCTTGGAATTCATTCGTTCCAGGGTTATCAATCGAAATGGCTTACAAATCCATCGCGCCAGCCCTCCGGCTCTAGTATAAGAACCACTCCACCCAGCAACCCCGCCGTCCTCGCACGCCATCTTACCTTCAACACACCTCACTTCCGCAGAGGAAATTTCAGTTCCCATCATGCCTCTGATCGCACAGCAACTCCAGCCGAGAGTGATTCTCGGGTTGATGACCTTTGGCCCAACCGAGGCGAAGGGTGCTCGGATCACGTCACTCGATGAGTTCAACAAATGCCTTGATTACTTCCAGCAGCAAGGGTTCAATGAGGTTGACACTGCCCGTATCTACATCGGCGGCGAACAGGAGGCATTCACAGCCAAGGCGAACTGGAAGTCGCGTGGACTGACTCTGGCCACCAAATGGTACCCGAATCAGCCTGGCTTCCACAAGCCTGAGGTTGTCCGTGAGAAATTGGAGCTTTCTTTGAAGGAGTTGCAGACCGACACGGTCGACATCTTCTATCTTCATGCAGCAGATCGTGCCACTCCTTTCGCTGAAACTCTGGAGGCTGTTAACCAGCTGCACAAGGAGGGCAAGTTCGTACAGCTTGGTCTGAGCAACTTTACAGCCTTTGAAGTGGCCGAGATTTGCGTGCTTTGTGCTGAAAGAGGATGGGTCCGTCCAACCATTTACCAGGCCATGTATAACGCTATTAGTAGGTGTCCTTTTTCTTGTTTTTGGTCATGGCCACTTGGCTGACAGAGTGATAGCACGTAACATCGAGACTGAACTCGTTCCTGCCTGCCACCGGTACGGTCTTGACATCGTTGTCTACAACCCACTGGCTGGTGGTCTTTTCTCCGGAAAATACAAGTCGCAAGATATCCCTGCAGAAGGCAGATACAGCGACGCAAGCTCTACCGGACCCAACTATCGCAAACGCTACTTCAGAGATGCCACTTTCGAGGCTTTGAGTATCATTGAGCCTGTCGTAGAGAAGCATGGTCTTACACTTGTGGAGACGGCTTTGCGCTGGGTCCACCATCACTCTGCTCTGAGAATAAATAATGGCGGTCGTGACGGAGTCTTGGTGGGAGTCAGCAGCTTCGAGCAGCTTAAGACTAACCTTGCCGATCTCCAGAAGGGACCCCTCCCAGAAGAGGTTGTGCAGGCTTTGGACCAGGCTTGGTTGGTTGCCAAGGCCACTTCTCCCAATTACTGGCATCTGGATCTGAAGTATACTTATGATACTCAGAAGGCAGTGTTTGGGCCTAAGTGAGAATGTTCAAGACTTTCCACAGGATCCTTGTACTTCGTATAGTTAGTGAGAACCAATAAGAATTCGAGGAACTTGGATGCTACCCAATGAGCTTCATCGTGCTTTGGAGATGAGAACTAGACCAAGACCAAACATTTAACAATTGTAGTCACATCCTCGTTATCAATAAGACAATATATCTTAATGCCGTATGGCACATCGCAAACATATTCGCAGGCCGCGTCTTCTGGTCTAATTCAGGGGCGGTTCCTGCCTCCAAATCCAAAAATAGCCGATTGACATGCATCCGCTAACACCGATCCGGCATAGCCTGCGCCACGATCGAGATCACGTGCTCTGGTCACATCCCCAGGTGATGACACCGAAGGCGGTCATTGTGTTCCGCCTCATCCAATTCTTGACCGTCTTCACCCCGAATACTTTCTCGATGCACCTTGATTCATATACGATGCAATAAAACTTACTCAGTGGATTGAACCCACTATTCGAGCTACAACTATCCCCGGTGCCCAGTCGTGTATCTGTGAGACTGTGCAGCATCTATTGAACACGTGGGAATATGCTTCATGGGTAACCTTTGAAATAAATCTACCCTCGTTATCGGCATCATCTGCATGGTGGCCTTCCAATAGTCCACGCATTGGCTCCATATACTATATCTCGCCGCAAGCACAGTAAATCGGACAAGAACACCCCTGACGGCGGTATTCATGTCGAGGTAGTTGGGCCAACTAGCACCTTCCCTCACCATCGCCGTTGTGGCTTCGGATAGCTTTGAGCTCTCAGAGCCGCGGGTGACCTCAACCCCGGACGCAGTCCACGACTCCGACTCTGACGACGAAATGGTTGTCAATCGCCCCCCATTACACCGTCCAACCGACGGCCGCTCGCAACAGCCCCTCCTCAAAGATGCCCACCCCCGCTCCCGCCCGCGCTCGAGCTTCGGTAACGACGACATAGAAGGCCAGCCCATGCTGCATGAAAGAAGAAGGTCGACAATCCGGAGTAAAAGTCCAGAACGCGACGCTGCCCAGGCAACCCGCAAGAAATACATGGTTGCATCGGGATTCCTGGTGCTGAGTCTGATTAGCTTCGTGGTCCAGACAGAGACCGCTTCATACATTCAAAATGAGTTGCATTGGAAGAAGCCGTATTGCATGCTGTAAGTCCGAGCGCAAAGATACCAGCGACAAGCCCATGCGAAACCTCTTTCCCGGAATATAATCGCTTACCATTTCCTTTCCCTATGCAGCTATATGACCCACGGATCGTGGTCCTTGCTCTGGCTGGTCCAGCTGGGTTTCCTTCGGGTACAGAAACGGAAGCTTACGTGGGATGTCTTCTGGCGACGCCATGTCTTTTTCCTTCGCACCACTGCGCAGATGGTAGAATCGCAGGAAGTACATCTGAGTACTCGCGCATCCAATAAGTCGCCAGTCCTCTATATGCTAAAGACCACCGCCTTTGTGACGACTGCTCTCACCGTCGCCGGAGGATCATGGTACGTGGCAGTCAACATGACCACTCCCAGCGACCTCACGGCAATCTATAACTGCTCGGCGTTCTTCGCATATGCCTTTTCGATTCCGCTATTGAGGGAGAAACTGCGAATTGACAAGGTCTTTTCCGTTGCTGTGGCTACCATCGGCGTCATGGTCGTTGCCTATGGGGATGGGCCTCATAAGAAGGTACCAAAAGGAGGCACGGATAGCAACGGGGGGCAGAACAGATTGGTCGGAAACATTGTTATCGGCGTTGGAAGTATTCTCTATGGGCTTTACGAGGTTCTTTATAAACGCTTTGCCTGTCCTCCGGAAGGTACTAGCTCTGGCCGGGGTACAATCTTTGCCAATACTTTCGGCAGTCTTATAGGGACTTTTACCCTGTTGGTACTATGGATCCCATTGCCATTGTTGCACTGGACAGGATGGGAGACATTTGAATGGCCGACTGGCGAAGCAGCATGGATGCTGCTCATCTCCGTGGGTGCCAATGCTAGTAAGTTCCACATCAGTGTTTCACCACAGACACAGAGATTAACACTAAGATAGCATTCTCGGGCTCTTTCCTTGTGCTCATCTCGCTCACATCGCCCGTCCTATCCTCAGTAGCCGCGCTCCTTACCATCTTCCTCGTCGCTCTGGTGGACTGGTTCCGAACCGGAAACTCACTTTCTCTGGCCTCTATCATTGGAGGCGTTTTGATTACGGTGGCATTTTTCATGCTGAGCATCAGCACATATAGGGAGATGAATGAGGAGCGGAAGAAGCATCTAGAGAACGATGAGATCGAGTCTGACAGTGATGCATAGATGGATTCACGGTGTGTTTTCGAGATGTTTTGGCATACAGCATTGAATTGGTATTCAGCGTTTCTGACTTATCAACTTGTATACTTGTTTCAAAATCAGTAGACGCTTAAACTTCGGCCCAAATTAATTGGGGCTGCCCCAGATTATGTGAGTTCCATGGTTCAGCGCTCGATGTATCGACAAAGACCCAGCTGTGACATCATGAAATCTATTCCGTTCGTTTTGACTCGGGTATGTCCGAGTGAGTTTTTCTTTACGCCGAGCCTTGGAAGGCAGATAGGTTTCCCGTGGATATCGGCATCCCGCATCTCCGGACTTTAAGATTAATGCAACGTACTCGCATATATACTTAGCCATTGTATTATGGCGAATCAGATCCACAGCGCAAATTAATATTCAATGATCATCATGATAGTCCATCGTGCTTATAATGTATTTATACATATAGAGTTCTTCTGAATATAAATTACTCCGTAGTGCAGTAAAATAAAGAAGAACGGTGAGAAACAAGCGTGAACCACTCGACAAGTCAGCTTTTAAAGGCGTGGTATAGATGCATATGCAGGCCATTTCAAGATCCAAAGCCAGGATCTGCCGCCCCAATTGATTTCGCGATGATCAGCCCCACGATGCAATTGCAGGTCCGTCCCCGTCAAAGCCGCCATTGTTATTGGATTAAATAACGAAACCGGTCCACCGAACGCTAGGGGGGATAATGTCTCACAGCGCCAGGGGAGTCCGTTTGTCCGTTTGTCTTGGAAGTAATTTTCACCCCTGTTAAATGGCGCTAAGATATGTCTGGCGCCACTATTTATATCCGATCTGCCTCCGCAGCCAAGACAAGCTATGGCATGTGCAAGTTCGGTTTCGACTCTGATAATCTCGGCATCCACAGAGGAGACATGAGTTCTGTGGATAATCTATGGGATTTCATGTTCATGCATTCGATTTCAAGGCCCGGCCCTGGCTCGGCAATCAACACCGCTCCCCCGACAATATAATCCCCTTGACTTGCAGCCCCCCAGCGTGGCGCACTATCCATCCGGGACCCACCAAGGCAAGCGAGATTTGGATGGTCACTTAGACCAACTGATTGGCAGCGACGATATCCACTTCTTTTTTCTCCGGATGCGCCGCCCTGTTGATTGGTGCCTTGAGGACCCCAGGATTGAAATACATAGGTGCCTTCATTACAGGAACCGTACGGAGTATAAAGTACGGTGGATGCGAGTTGAACCACTCTTCACGGGAGCACCTAGCCTTGGACGTGATACGTATTATGGTGGCAACCAAGTCATGACGTCCTCTACTTGAAGATGATTATTCGATGAGAATACTAATAGTTATAGGGAAAAGTAACATTCTTCAGAGACAGCCCTGTACTTTTGACAGATGTCACCTAAATGAAATGTCTTAGATAGTCACCTGAATACTGTATTATTCCTTCAGGAGATAACTAAGTAGGGTTAATTTACCATGTCTTGCTTTCTACAAGGCAACTGACAATTATAACCTCGTATGTAATCTTCATCCCTCCAATAATTGGCGTTGATTGGTTTGCCCCCCGGATGGCAACGGGTGATACCGTGTATGGTAAGTAAGTTACAGCTCCAGATTCACATCTAGGTTTCCCCCCTCCCGGATTTGTTGTTCTCTTTGGCTTCTTCCTCTTCAACTTCTCTACGACCACCTTTTCCACCCTCCCCTCTTTGGCCTTCGTCGTGGCCGTCCGTTCATTTTCCATAATTTTGGATACTGGTGGTCGCTTCAATTTGATCTCACTCGTTCCTTTCTGCCTGGCGCGGATTCAATGACCCTCCAAGGTGCTTAAACTTGACCTCCAGATTCCTAGCCTTTCTCTTGCTGAAGGGAAGTCTGGAGGTCTTGGGCCCATCTGGATCTTGTCGGGCTTTCGTCGTCACTCCGCTAAATTTCGTTACTACCGCATCCTTTTGTTTTCTTGTTTTTTTTTCTCTCGGAATCATGGCTTCGATTTCACTTTCTCCGCAGTCCCAGACGGGCTTCTCGCCACATTTCGATACCTCGAACCACTCCAACAATCCCGATTCTCACCAACACATGCACGCACCATTGCCTAATCCCCCATTCGTTTTTCCAGCACGGGACCCTGATGCCTCCACCCAATCGAACACCCCTGAGCGCCGGGACCGACCCGCATTACCCGCATTCTCTTTTAATCCTGGATCGGAAGAGCAGTCCCCACACCTTTCAGCGCCCTGCTTGTCGAATCCTCGCGCAGGCGGACACCGTCGGCGGCCGAGTGAGTTTGTTGGAGACTACTTGGTAACACCAGAACCAGTTGGACTAGGTCACAGGCGGGCGGCTTCGATGGCAGATCAACATATTCCACCTCCAGGACCGGGGGTTGGCAGAGTTCCTGGACGACGGAACCATGCTCATCGCCGTTCGGCTGCGATATCTAATGTCGACTTGAATGCCATCACCAAGGCACTTGGTCCAAATTCTGGGACAGCAAGTGCGCCTTTTAAATCCGCCGAACCTAACCACCAATCTACATCCGATCTTTCTTCGCGGCCGATCTCTCAATCCGCTCTTACTCTCGGCCGTCCAACGCCGCCTGCATCTCCAGAATTTCCTCTTCCTCCTGTGCCTCCCATTCCGGTTGCCATTCAAGTGGAAATGGCCTTGGACAACCAGAATTCGAATACCGAACGACCAGTCTCTACAGTTTCACATGGTATCTCGGATATGGCTACAACTAAGTCTCAGCAACAGGTGGAGAAGCCGATTCTCTCGGATCAGGTAACGCCAAGACCCGATTACGACCCAAAACCTCGACCAAAAACTGCGGATGCCTCTTTTGTTATGGATTTTATGCAGATGGATGACGATTCGGGATCTATCAAACGTTCGCACTCGGCCGCTGGGCACTCCCGCTCTCGAAAGAGCAAATCAACACCGCATCTCGATTCTACTCTCTCGCCCGATGATATTCAATCCACAAACCACTACCGGCCTTCATTTTCTGACACTGGTTCCGACACATCTGGCGATGAAGCAACCGAGCATTTGTCTGACAACAAATCCCATGTCAAGTCGAAAAAGAAGAAGCAAAAACGGGTCCGCTCTTGGGCCGGTCACATTCTGACTCGATCCAAGAGCAAGGGTAAGTGTAAGCGCCATCCAAAGGCTGACACGGAGGAGGAGCCGCCTGTACCACGCGCTCCTGCATCTCGTCCACCTGCCCTTACTCGAACCATCTCAGCCACCGGATCGGCTTTAGATGTTGATTTTGATAATGATGTGGTTGTCATCCGGACACCGACCAATCCAACGATGCCTTCTTCTGCCCTTGAGCCCACTCAAAATAAGGATCAAACCGATGGTTGTTCTTTGCCTGCCCAATCTCTCGAAAGCTCATGGAAACCGAGGAGTTTCTATGAACAGGATGTTGGCCCGCACGATAATGTACTAAGTAGCCCTATCATCGACCTCGATGCTGCGCTTGGTCCTTTCAACACTCCAGATATGCGACAAACTACTCAGGGTGCGCCCAACAACAACTTCTCAGTTGCGACTCAGCGGATGTACAGCGGCGGAAGACGGGGTGAATTTGTTGGCCCAGAGATGCGGTACCATCGGCGCACGGAAAGTGCACCGGCGCTGCAACCATTTGACCGCACTGCTCTCGGCGCATTTCGTCTGGGTCCCACTCCGGCGGTCGAAACGCCCGATGTGTTTGACGAGGAGGAAGAGGATGCTTTCTTGGCTGCTTCCCAATCGCCCAAGGGCGAGCGGCTTCCGGTGAACGCGTCACCGATCGACAACGCAGTCTTCTCATCATCGGAGGACGATATGAAATCCAATCACAGCAACGCTACCTCTGGCAGTAGTGATACTCTGACTCGTCCCCCCACCGGTAGCGTCTCCTCTCAGAATGCTGGCTTAGGTATTCGACAAGGCGATAAACAGCTGAGCCAGGAGCAACTTGATGACAGAAGTGTCCTCGAGCAGGTACATAATGCCAGCAATCCTTTCGCCAGCAAACCTCGAACACCCGTGGAAATCCTAAAGACGGAAGAATCTGGGCATAAATTGATTGGACCCCCCAGTCCCGACATTTCTCCTCGATTCCTAGCTATCGACAAGCGACCAGCGACCTCGCCCATGGAATTGCTGCCTAGCATTCCACCATTCTCATTACAACCAGGGATATCGCCGTCTGACTCGTCTTTCCCGTCTCCAGATGCTTCGCGGTCAATTGCGGCATCCTCGATGACTGACCGGAACTTCTCTAGCCAGTCGTATCATCAGCTTTCTTCAGCAGAATACCCTTACGCGTCGGTTGAAGACGTTCCATCTTTGACCAGTAGTGCATCGACCATGACCAACACTTTGAATCGTTTCTCGGCGGCTTCTTTCTTTCCCCGTGCACGTCTTTCTGACGACCGCGCAGCGTCCTTCTCAGCTTCCGGTACCAGACGCACAAGCCAGGCTAATGCCTCCAAGCGCTCTAGTTTAGCCAGCCTTTCCAAGCTGGTCGGTGGTCCCCATTCGGAGCGGAGTAAACTCAATCAGGAGGAGAAACCCCCTTGCAATGCATCCGACAAAACGAAGAAGAAGGGCCGCCGTCTTAGTCGAATGATGCACTTCTGGAAACCTAAGGACAAAGAAAAGTCATCCAATGAGGCGGCACCACCAAAGGAACGGTCGCAGTCATAGGCGCGCGATGCGCATTGGTTTTGATATTTTTCTCGATTTACGGCGCAACCTCGGCATAGCGACATCCTGGCAATTATTTTGAGACATCACTTCACTCCCCTTTTTTTCCTTGCCCACTTGCGACAGCGTGGGCGTCTTCTTTCACCCGATTTGTACATACTTTATTCGGTTCAGCTTTACTGTGGATTCTTTTTCTTCATCTTCATTGGCGGTTCTATTTCTGCGTCCTCCACCTAGACGCTCATTACGAATTTCCTTACCTCTCAAGATGTATGTGTCTTGAGTATGATTTTTTTTTTCTTGTCAATCCTTATGTTCCGGTGTGGGTGACGCACGGATTTATTGACTTTCTCTACGATCGTTGCTCCTCTCAGGACTTTTTCTTACCATCTTGTTTCGATTTTGCTCAAGGGTCTTGGCCTGGGATATCATTCTTCCCCGCTGGAACATCCATTGGGTCCTTTTTTTCATATCTAGGGCATGGTTATCTGTGTATCTATTGTGTGGCTTTCGTGTCTTCCACTGTTCAGGTGTGGCATTCGTCAAGAATTTGTCTTTGTCCGATTACACAAATGGCGGATAATGAAACACTCTCTTCAATTAAATGTCATGGGTTTCGTAGGATTTGAATGTTTATTTTGTAGCTTAGGTTCAAGGTCCATTTGAAATGTTGCAAAGAACAATTAGCCCTAGATCTAAAAATACAGATGGAAACCACCGCATGATCCATCTCGCCATGAGTTCCGATTGTGCAAGTTGAATCTCAACCGGGTCTTCAGGTACGCCTGAGCAGCCATGCGCTATAACTCTGGATAGATAGATGGGTATCAGGTTTCACACATACAATGCCATGACCTAGCTTATCTGTCTTCTGCCACTCTCGGTTAGGCTTAGATTGACACAGTAACACAATGTGCTAGCCTACTAGAAGTTGTATAGTCTTGAATAAGTAGATCAAATGCAACCATTCTCAATGCTGTCGAGGATTAATACCTGCGAAGAATAGCATTGGTAACATCTATAAGCCCAGTCCTACCTAGAATCGAGAAGCACACACACGCCATATATTGGTAATATACTAGATATGGGAAGCTAGAAGAAATATAGATTGGTGTCAACAAAGACATGATCGAAAGGATGTGACGACATATATGCAAAGAGATGATGCTGTGATTTTCATATGTATTATATTCCTATATCCATGTATATCCCGCCTATCAATGATCTGAACACTTCATAGGACACAGTTTGTGCACAATGAATCGAATGAAACACACCTTAACTCGCTTTCTGCTCTCGCTTTCGAGCAGATAGGCACATTGTCATCATAGTCCTCAAGCGGCTGATATAGTTATCGCTGGCAACTTGGAGCGCTGAAATATCCCTTGTAGAAGTTCATGGAGTTATATAGGAGCTGATAATCTATCTGGTCTGATTCAATTAGCTAGACGATATATTCCAGAGCTTTGTGCCACAGTCGAGTTTCTAGCAAAGGATAGAAATACAGGGCGGTGAACGAGCTCACAGTTCATTCACTAACCATCTCAGTGGTTCTGATCACCTAGATATCTTCATCTGTTAGCTTTGCAACGTTCTGCATGATCGTGCGACCTGGCTGAGAGGTCATTGGCTAGCTTGCAATGCCATTGCAGGACCGGGATGCGAAGTTATTCGGACTTCCATGTTTTCCTAAGTTTTGGCGACCTCCATGACTTGGAAGATTGCACAAATGATCAGCACCTCGAAGTCTCAAATTGAAGTAAAAGCCATGGGAAAGAGTCATTATACAAGGGAGTGTCCAGGCCTACGTCTCAGCCCTGGATGCATCCACCGTCTTACCTAAGCCCAACGCGCGGGAGAGCTTGTCCACGGGTGGACCTGAGCTCTCTCCCCATAGAGATGTCGGATCTGCAACCATCTTGAAGCTATTCAACACATTCATTATTCGACCAGTTGAAGCCGTTGAACTGCCATTTTCAGATCCGGCTGTCTGACTTCAAATTGTGCACCTAAAACCACTTCCAGCGACTCTGCTAGGGTTGTTCAATTTGTCGCATTCATTCCCTGCGTCTCCACTACCAGTGTTTCCTACACTCTGAGTGACGATTGAATTTTATGCCTTTTCTCTAATTGAACTCACAACCTATTTGATTGTTCACGCCAATAAACCAATCCAGCAGCACTTGATACTCGGTCTACACGTGTCATAGAGTGAAACTCCCGTTAAACACAATGTCGAACGGCGGTGATTCACAGAGAGTGCCTATGTCCATTGATGAACAGTCTCGTTATGTCCGTACACAAGAGTACGCAGCTACGCCGCGATACCCAATTGCAAGTAGATCTGTTGGGCATGGCTTCTACGCTGGACCAGACATGAGCGACGATACTGTAATCGTCGACCAGAAAATTCTCAGCAGCGAATCCCACGAATTTGCAGAGGGCGACTTCGTTTGCCCAGGATTCTTCAACCTCGTCAATTTAGGGGGGTTCACCCGCCGCTTCAACCCCTCGCAATGGAACTACGATATGCGTCGCCAGGCCCAGTCCATCCTTCCATTCTTATCTCTTGGCCCTTCATCATGTCTACGTGATCCCGACTACCTCCGCAGCCAAGGGTTCACCCTCATTCTTGCTGTTCGAAACCGGTCCTCAGCCCACGCACGCCTCGTCTCAGGCGACAAGGCGGCCGCCATGGTCGGTATCATGGCAGACACGATTGATGTCCTTGATAATCAAGAGCTCATTTCTGCATTCCCACGCGCTATTCGCCGCATCAATGATCACCTGGCTGGTGTGGATGTAGGACCCAATGGACTGGAGTCAGACAGCTACCCGAAAAGGAAAGTCCTCGTCTTCTGTGAATCCGGGAATGAACGCTCCGCTGCTGTCGTCATTGCCTACATCATGGTCATGCTCAATTTTCTGTCTGTCGAAGCCACGCATATGATTCAGGAGCGTCGTTTCTGTGTCTCAATCGAGGAAAATATGAAATACGTCCTCGCTACTTTCGAGACCATTCTTGCTGCTAAGCGTGATGTTGAGCGTGCTAAAAAAATGACTGTTCGTGGAGCTGCGAGTCTTGCGCCACCGTCTCTGCCACCAACGCTTACAAAGAAGCGAAGCTTCCACGATCAGAGAGATGATGATATTGCTATGGAAGAGGGTGAAATGGATGTGGATGAGGATGAGGACGCCTTCTA
Source organism: Penicillium paneum (assembly GCA_023627375.1). NCBI lineage: Eukaryota > Fungi > Ascomycota > Eurotiomycetes > Eurotiales > Aspergillaceae > Penicillium > Penicillium paneum. The sequence goes on from JAMAFK010000044.1 coordinate 70,423, forward strand.
TGACCGAAAGCCGAATGCTCCCTTCCAGGACCGCGTGGTCTAGAGTGAGCCGAGGTCGTTTGTTCCGAGTATCTTTGGGGTGTGAATGGCACTGTCATTCATAGAGATGGGGAGGGAGATTAATACGCTGAAAGACGAAAGAGAAATCTTCACATTGTTTAGAGTAGGGTGGCTATCTGCTTTTTCTTTTTATGTCTGCTTTATTGTCTGCTTTATTGCTTCATGGTTCTTGTATGCAAATACCCAGCTGCAGTTGCTCTTTTCTACTATTTTTCCGACATCCAGGTCATCCACTGGCCATTACTCTCTTAATATCTTCATATCCGTAAGAGCATAAGCATGGCAAAATCTCAGCGTAACATGTGTCTACAAAAATCTGATGGGGTCAGTATCAATTTGGCAAGTCTCAAGACACGCGGAAGTTGATTACCCTCAAGCATCTGACCCAGCATTTAAACCCACCTTGTCGACTCTCGACTCAATTTGTCCCTATCTTTTGTTTTCCCTTCCAATCTGAGAGCTCGAGTCTTGCGCTGACTTTGCGCGACTTCAAAGCCACCCCAATCCTCTCTTATACTCCCTTCTTTCATCTCGCGCGACAACCTTTCCATCTCGCGACCACCCCACCACCATCACCCATCGCGCCCTGCGATGAAGCGCATGTCTCTCATTGACCTTTAACACGTACCTACCATCAATACAACCCCCACCAACCATCAGGCGCATCACACATCATCCCACACCTCGCACCCCACCCCAACGCACAGCCAAAATGAGCAGCATGCGACTGCGCGACAGTATCCGCGCGCCAGTGCGATATGGCGAAGACGAATACGAAGCATCGCGGGTCTCGATGCGCCAGGGACACGACGACTTCGTTGACGACTCCATGGAGCTTGGGGAATCAGGCAAACCGCGCCCACAAAAGAGGCGCAGACCAAACATTGTGCCATTCAACCCCAACCTGCCACCCGCTGCATTTCCCACTTTGAGCAGACCACAGCCAGGTCGTGATACCACTGTCTCGGCGCAGAATCGCGGTGTTGGCGACAGCCAGCAGAACGTGCAGGCGAGCGAAGCCACACTTACTCGGCATAATGATGGGTCGACGCAAACCGTCCCGTCGCCTCCGTCTGGGATAGAACTATTTTCGATGGACGAGACCGAGAATCACCTCGCCAGTAACAACATGGACAATCCGGTGTATGCAAGGAACGTGAACTTAGCGCGCATGACTCGTGCGGATGCCTTACCGGCTTCTGAGGACATGGGCATGGCTACCTCCCCGGATAGTGATGATGACCCATTGCCAGATGCGACTCAGGTGCTCCTTGATACGGTAAGTATATTGTGGCCTTTGCTGTGTTAGTACGATCGAACGAGTCTAATGTGAGTCGTTATTTTAGATCCCAAACCCAAAATGGAGTGATCTGCACAAGGCTATGCAAGTTGAGATCATCGAAAACATAATGAAATTCCACAGCTGGAGACGTGTTTGCGACCTTCTTGGGCTTGGATTAGACGAACGAAGGCAGCTCATGATAGTCATAGGCATTCGCAATAAACAGATCCAACGGGAGAACAAAATACTGGAGAGAATGCGGCGCAAACAACGCAGGGCGCTTATGCAAATTGATAACAGCGACTTGAAGCTTTTCAAGCCGCCACCTCAGCTGGTGCTAAAAAGGATCACCCGAGAGACCCATCAGAACCTGTTGGCCACCGGCTACACGGACCTCTTGATGTGCCAATCTCACGAGGTCCTGAAAGCCAGACAGTTCTTGCATCAGCACGGGCTACCACGAAGATATGCTGGTGATTGGGGAGACAGCCTGGTGGTGCTGCGAGAATCCGAGGAGAACTCCCATGAACCCGATGAGTTCGAATGGAAAGAAAACCTGAGATTCACTCCACCTCCCGATGAAACCGAGGACATAATCAATCCTTTCACGGACCCAGTCAGTAGAACTAAGAGTGGATTCATTCAAAGCGTTGGTATGCACGGCACAATGCACCCGAAGGGCTTAATCAAACGCGACACTGACCCGGCTCCCATGGTCGACTGGGGAAAGTATTATAAACGGAAGCCGGACTTGTCGTGGGACACCAAAAAGCCCCGACTAAATGGATTGGTCAAGGTGAAGGTCGGTCCACACAACGCGGCGCGGATCCAACATTGCACGGAAGCCGGCGTCGAGCTCCAAGGACTGTCCTCTTCGACACGGGTGACCGGCATGCCACCACCTCCGCAGGCGTTCCCACATGACACACCGTCCAAAGTGCCGCGGAATGCCCAGCCCTTTTTCAGACGACCTGCTTTACCTTTCAGAAGAGTCCTCACCGACTGGTCTTCGCCACTCCGCCACCAATCCGAGAGCCAATTCAAGTATAATCGAGACCTACAGCAGGCTAAGCTTGAAAAACTAGAGGCAAGGGCAGAGGGGCTGCGCCGTCGATACGACTACCAGCCAAACCCCCGGGTGAAGGGCGTTGGAGTTGGAATCAGCCCCGCACGTGGAAACCTTCAGACGATGTCCCCGATGCAGCCAGTCGAAGGAGAGACACATTCGAGATTTTTCGACCGGGCGCGCCGTGGAATGACCAATTTGAACATTGACCGCCTCCTCGATGAATTTATTTGCTATGAGCCGCCCGAGCTGCCCGAGGACAGCGAGCCTGAGCTGCCTGATGAGCAACCAAATTCCAACGATATCAGCTCCATCACTGAGGTGTCTACGGATGATGTGATGATGGTGCCGACGGATGGCTGTTCCTCTCCTCCGCAGTAGAGGGATACAACGAGATATGAAACAATCAAGGATCCAGAGATATGAGACCATTTTCTTCATCTGAAACGTCTTACATGGTCCATTTATGTAATATTAATGTATGATTTTTGCGAGTGATGTTGAAGTGAAATCCGAAGTCTGTAGTTCTGTAGTTCCTGGACGTCTAATCTAAACCTGGTCCGTGCGTCGAACGCGAAAATGCCGCGTTGAGGACGCGCTCTGACTTCGATCTCCGATATATCACAAATTGTCGTCCAATTGTGTGAGGTTTTCATCCAATTTACGAGTATCCGTTTGTTGGAAACTCGTGTACACCATACCCCTTGGTATCACATTCGTTTTCCCCTCCCCTCCCAGCGCAACTTGACGTTGCGAAAACTTCTACACCCCTGCGAATGACGTACCATCTCCATCTATCTAGCACTTGCTTTAGATCACTCACACTCTTTATTTTGTGACTTAATACCATCAGACAGAATGTCTGTTGAAGACACAGCTACTCCCACGGATTCCCGTGCGGGGACTACGGCGCCCGAGTCGGTCATTCCTTCGTCGCCACTCACAGACCCAACTGAGGCTGACTCGAAGTCTTCTCATGATAAAGACAACAAATCCAAAGCAGATTTGACCGACTCAGAAGATGTCGAGGGAATGGACAGCAAGGCCAAGGCCTTGATGCACTTGTTAAAAACCAGCTCAGTATGTGTCCAGTCCATCCTCGTCTGATCTGATCAAATAGCCTGATCTTTTTTCGTACCTGCAGGTCTTTGTCGCTATCATGTCAGATAAAATGAAGCAGCAACAAGAAGACGCACGCTTGGCGGCGATCAAGCATAACGAACAAGCTGCCGCGAGTCAGAAAAAAGCCAAGTCTCCCGCTGAACCTGCTCGCCGAACCACTCGAACTCGGCCAAACCAAGATGGGACGGATGAGAAAACACCCGCTAGTGGCAAAGACGCCAATGAAAAGACCGCAGGATCGACCAGAGGTCGGCCTAGGCGAGCAGCCGCTGCCAATGGCAACTCTATTTCCAGTTACTTCAAGAAGGCCGACGTGGAAGTGACTGAAGACAATCCCTCGGTGCAGCAAGCCCTTGAGAAGGCTGCAGACGACTATGAAGCGAACCCCACGGCTATTGGTGAGCAGCACTTAGTCGCGACACAGCAGCCAGCACTTGTGAGTGGTGGCAAAATGAGAACATACCAGTTGGAGGGCCTCGAATGGCTCAAGACTCTATGGATGAATGGGCTTTGTGGAATTCTTGCCGATGAGATGGGCCTTGGAAAGACTGTTCAAGCAATCTCTATGATTGCTTTCTTGAAAGAGAAGAATGTTTCGGGTCCGTTCTTGATTGCAGCACCGCTGAGTACGGTGAGCAATTGGGTAGATGAGTTCGCCCGATGGACTCCCGGAATTAAAACGATATTGTATCACGGCTCCAAAGATGAGCGAGCTGCCATGCGCAACAAGCATATGAAAATGAAAAACCAGGCGGATATGGACTTCCCGGTGGTGTGCACATCCTACGAAATTTGCATGAATGACCGAAAGTTCCTGGCTCAATATCAATGGCGTTATATTGTTGTTGTACGTTTGTTCCATTGCCCTTCCTTTACAACATTTATACGACACTAATCGGTCTATAGGATGAGGGCCATCGCTTGAAAAACATGAATTGTAGGCTCATCAAAGAGCTTTTGACCTATAACTCGGCCAATCGTCTGTTGATCACTGGAACACCTCTACAGAACAACATCTCAGAGTTGTGGTCACTTCTACATTTCCTCCTTCCTGAGGTGTTCAATGACCTCAACTCATTTGAGGGGTGGTTTGATTTCTCCTCAGTCCTGGACAACAAGGGCCAGGCAAACTTGGTTGAAAAGCGCAAGCGTAATTTGGTTACCAGTATGCATGCTATCCTCAAGCCCTTCCTTCTGCGACGTCTCAAAACAGATGTGGAAACTGCCCTCCCCAAGAAGCGGGAATACATTTTGTACGCCCCTTTAACTGCCGAACAAAAAGATCTATATCGGGAGATAATCAACGGTACAGGGCGTCAGTACCTCGAGGGAAAAGCTCTGGAGCGTCTTGAGAGTAAGAGCGACAGCTCTACGCGCTCGCGAAGTATGAAGCGCAAACGGAGTGGTGACGACGCAACGCCGGTCAAGAGCGCCAGGCCCAGCGGGACATCCACGCCAGCCAGCAATAGAAATAATTCTAGCCGCCGTTCCCGACGCAGTACGCGTCAGAGTTACAACGATCTAAGCGAGGGAGAGTTTGATGAGCACCTCCGCAAACTCGAGCTGGGAATTGAAGTAGATGAACAGAAGGTTGATCCCAGCGATACTGAGCTTGAAGAAATGCAGCAAGCTGAGAACCTGAAGCTTGCTAGTACGTCTTTTTCACACCATTTCCTAGATTTTGCTAATATTATCTTGCAGAGAAAGAGATTGGGCAAAAGAAGATGCAAAACCCGGTTCTGCAGGCTCGTCTTGCTTGCAACTCTCCGCACAATTTCTATTGGCCCTGGATGGACGAGTCCTCTTCTGTAGACGAAACACTCGTTTCCGCCTCTGGGAAGATGCTTTTGTTGGATCGTTTGGTCTCTTGTTTGCTGAAGAAAGGCCACAAGGTTTTAATCTTCTCCCAGTTCAAAACTCAGCTTGATATCATTCAAGAGTGGGCAACAACCCTTCGGTCTTGGGAGTGTTGCCGAATCGATGGCGCTATTGCACAGTCAGAGCGTCAGGCTCAGATCAAAAACTTCAATACCAAAAAGAATCACAAGCTTTTTCTCCTGAGCACCCGAGCTGGTGGCCAGGGAATCAATCTCACTGCCGCCGACACCGTCATTATCTATGATTCTGACTGGAATCCGCAGCAGGATCTTCAGGCTCAGGACCGAGCCCATCGCATTGGCCAGACCAAGCCAGTGATTATCTACAGATTAGCAACGAAGGGTACGGTTGAGCAGACGCTCCTCGAGAAAGCAGACTCCAAGCGCCGCCTCGAACGTCTAGTAATTCAGAAAGGCAAGTTCCGCTCCCTGCTCGACCCCAGTACCAATTCCCAGGATATCGACGAACTGCGCAAGGTTCTTGGCGAGAATGACTTCGAGCGGTTCGACGTTGGCGCCGACCCTGCGTCGATCTTGTCAAACGAAGATCTTGAGATCTTAACCGATCGCTCTGAGGAGGCTTACCTGCGTGCCGAGAAGGGATTGGATACGAAAGGAGCTGCGTTTATTGCGGTTGCGAAGCGCGATCCTGGTGAGAGCATCCTCTCTTGAGATGTTTAGTGGCTGTCTGCATTATTTCTTCTCTTCCATCCAAGCTACACGCTGGATGTTATCCAGTGGTTACTGGACTGTACCCGTATCTATTGATCGGCTGGCTGATTTGGTTGGCGTTGACCTACAAGGTCGGATGAGTGGCTTATTCGTGTATGTTCCTCGTCTAGATACCTAGACCATTGCTATTGTTTCGTATGTTCAATTATTTCGATGTTTCTTATGCTCAGCAATAAAGAATACGCAGTGCCATATCACCACGATGTTCTAGGTCTATGTTGGAGACCATCATACTACTCCATTCATATATAAAAGGACCAAGAACGTGCCAGTAGGACTGAAACGATATTAACGGAGCTTACCGTGACGACGAAAACAATGCAGTCGGGTTCAATAGCCAGTGTGCTAAAGCCACAAGGGCAGATCGCGTCCTATTAATGAAGTTGATCTGGGAAGATCTCATGGAGATTGTGACCACCATGGCAACTATCGTCGATTATTGAGGGTAGCCGCGCACTGCGTGTACTTCATTCTTGAAAGTAATTCTACGGTGATAATAGTAGGAATTGCATATTGATTGCGTGGTTAGTGGTTAGTAGAGCTAGAGGTGTGCAAATAGGGATCCTCGACTAAACATAGGGAGATGGTCTAGGATGTGTTTGCATTTCTTGGCTTATGTTACATGAACTGGCTATCCTTTATATCAACTGGCGGTTTGGCCGAGTGGTCTAAGGCGATTGAGTACGTTTCTCTTATCACACAAATTATCCACCAACATTCACTAACTCTCTCCGCAGCTAGAAATCAATTCTCTTCGGAGGCGCATGTTCGAATCATGCAGCCGTCGTTGCATTCTTTTTTTGCTAACTCGAGCTAGAACCGTAAAGCGTTATATAGAGAGGCATAAATTCTCGTGTTGTATAGACTCAGCGGCACTATACGTACGAGTCAGAAATGAAAATGCAAAGATTATCCATTTGACGCCTGAAGCTCCCTAACAAGAAAATGGCTGTACATGATAGGCGCGAGAATCAAGAAGGTAGGACATATATGCAACGAAAGGGGCAATGGAAAGAAAACAAGAAACAAAAAGTATTAGGCGAACAATTTCGCTAGTCCATATCCACAGTAGTCAATCACCGTCGAGCTTTCTCGTCTTCAATTTGTCTGCGGAGATCCGAAAGGACATCATGCCGTTGGGCCATATGGTTCTTCAGCCCTTCCACCTGTTCTCCAACAGCCTTGACATCCTCCCGGAGTCGCTCCAAATCCTGACCATCCTTAGCACGGCCAGTGCCCTCCCGCAACTCCCGCAACTCCCGCTCCTTATACTCCAAAAGCGAGAGTGCCTCCTTCTTAATCAGAACCCAGTTGGGCCGGCCATCGTGGCGCGGCCCATCCCGCCTAGAGTCGGAGGCTTTATTGGCGGATTCCAATTTCTTCTCCAGTTCCGCAAGCTCACGGCGCAGCCGCACCTTCTCCCACTCCTCGTCCTGGATCGTGTCACTGAAATCCGTTCCCTTGGGCTGATACGAGCCCTTGCCACCAACGCCTAGACGGCCGAGGTAGGTATCGCCGAACTTGGCCTTGCGGCCTGTCCGTGTTTCAGTGTCGCCATCTACGCCGTAGCGCTGTGCGGGTCGCGCCTTGTCGACTTGGTAGTCGATCTGGTTGTGCTCGAATGAGGCGCGCAGCGAGGCGGGGATGGTGCGTGGGATGCGGAAACCCTCGTGGCGGTAGTTCAATATATGCAGGAAGGCGAGTGTCGCATCTTTGTTTATTGCGGGTGAGGCGGACGGGTTGACCAAGTTCCAGGCGGAGCGGACGTCCGTGTCGGGAACGTCGAGCGATTCGTAGAGTGGTTGTAATTGTTGAACTGAGGTCTGTCAGCGGGATATCTTTCTGGGTGCGCAAAGCGCGCTGTAAGGACTACTCACATTCTATTTGGCCGCGCGCGTTCCGGTTGGCGTCGTAGATCTCGGTATACTTGTTCTTGTCATCGGGCTTCATATACCAATCAAAGCCGTCCTTTAGGCCGAGCGAGTCGTCCTCGTCTTCTATCCGCTCGAACTGCTCCTGTCCGGTGCTTAGTGCGCGGGTCGCATGGACGAGATGTGCTTTGGACTCTGGAACTAGCCAATCTGGCAAGACATTTGGGACCTCATGTAGTTCCTGTTTGCAGATAAGCCTTGTGTTAGAGCGATTTGATAATGATTCAGGAGGATGGATCACTTACACCATTCACCAAGTCGAAGACTAAGCGCATTGCAACACAGAACTCCTCGAAATCCAGCTCTCCGTCTCCGTCGACATCGGCAATGTCCCAGACCTTCTCGAGTTGATCATCGCGCAGCCGGCTGTTCCTCAGCACGGAAGCGGCCTGAGAGCTGTTGAGGTGTTTTTGACCATTTGACAATGAGGCAAAAATCTCCCAATATCGCTCAATCTCCCATTGCTCAATCTTTTTAGTAGCCATGATGTATGGAGCTCCGATAAACGTGGTAGAGGATGAGGTGGGAACAATGGGGGGAGAGACTCGGATTTACCTACTTCCGTCAGGGGCTCTGAGGTCATTGGGCTCACAATATAATTATCCTCCTCTATAGATTTCAAATTGAAGCGTTTATCATTTCTGGTTCACATGGCTATCTATTAGAATCTATCTGTTCCTGGCATTATGGTACATGATTATCCTGTGTTGAGTAGGAGAATGTCCTCACGCAGTGATTAAATCTTCGGCGTCATGAATCCTTCTTCTCGTCTTTCTTCTCTTGTTTAGTCTTCTCTGCAGCCTCAAGTCGCTCACTGACTTGAATAATCGCCCGTTCAGCTTCCAAAACAAGCTCCGGTGCTTCCAGGATTGTAGCCAACTTCTTGGCATCAGACATCTTCAACAAGACCCGATCCTCGCTCTGTTCTATGTCGTCGGCAACCTCGGAATGTGATGACTCGGTCGCGGAACCTTCCAGTGCTCCAGATACGCGTTTGGCATATAGTTGTTCTAGTCCCGGTAATGAGATAGGGTTGAGGATATTCTGTCCAACGAGTAATTCCAGATGTTTCGAACCATTCAATGCTGTATTCTCGTCAGTTTTATGAACCATCGCCGTGTAGAAGATCAAACTAACCGCGCCAGTGGGACCAGCCCCGATATGCCAAGTAGAAAAACGGAATATTCGGAACCCTGCTCTTTATTAGTATACCATATCACCGGAGAAGGCCCATGTCATTCACATACACAGGTATCAACCCAAGTGGGGCGGTAATTGGCGCAGCTATTAAGCACCACATCATCTTCTTCCGATGAAGCTCCTGTCTCTCCGTGGCGACCGTGCGCAGTACATCTTGAACTCGCTCCAATCGCACCGCGTTACCAGGGAACAGCACATCCACCTTAGTCTTTCCATGGTCCCCATTAAGTCGCTGCTGGGTCTTGAACGAAGGAATGCTTTTGAGGGCCCATTCTTCGTATGGAATCCGTTGCTGGACTCGATTGCCCCAGCGAACAAGGTGCATCTTCCATCCTTTGTCGGCTTCCTCCCACTTGGCCCATATTTCAGCCGCCTTGGTTGTGATCCTATCAAGGACTGATAGCTCTTTCGCTAAGTCCTTGCTAAGGGGCCGAGCATATACGAGAACTCGCTTTGTGGAGATCGGAATTAGGAACAGGCGCATGGTGGTGGATGCCTAGGAGAATTGGCAATCGGCAATCGACAATCGCTTGATCGCAGGGAAGATAATTGATAGATGTCAAATAGTTATTAAGAGAAATAATGGAAGACTTCGAAATTAATAGTTCATTGAAACTTGATCCTGTTTTTTCTGTGGGTGAAAAAGGGATGCGGGAGTAAGCAGGCCTGGAGGTCCACGCGCATAAATCCAGACGTCATCCGAGGTCCGCGTACACTTTGGTTTCGGTCCCTGAACACTTTAACATCATACTTGAACAAGAAGCAATTGGGGATTCGCGGGTAAACTATTGATTGAGGTTTCCCGCGGCTCCCGAGTCCCAGCTTTCAATTCCTCTCCTGTATTATGCACAGCTCCAAAGACAGCCCTCCAGGGCGGATCAATGGTGAGAGGCTGACAGAGAAGTGTTCGCCCATTCCAGAGGCACCACCGCTGCCATCCCAGCTAAGCATCGATACTGAGTCTTCTATTCACAATAAGGCCTCCGATCTAGCACTTGCGCATACAGATGGTCAGACAGCGGAAGAGATCGCGTACTCCCAACGCTTCGCCTTGCGATCTCTACCTGGTATGTTTTTAAAAGTTCAATTCGACGATCACTCGCTAATGACGAGTCTTTATAGCCTGGATCCGCTCGGTCGAGGAACCCGAGGAGGACGGAGATAAAGCTACGGCAAGCGATAGCTTACTCCCTTCCCAACCAAATGACGCGTGTGTCGCTCAGCACAACCATTCGCCCTACTCGTCCTCGAAGCCGCGACCTGATCACACGACCAATAATCACCTGTTTGTGGAGGACTCTCCATTCGTCAACCGTGAATCGCGCTGGGTGACATTCTCACGAGCGATCCAATACCCCCAACCGCCCGGTAGAGAGGAACACCACGTCACGCCAGATTGGCTGAATGAGAATCATGGTGATTACTCGCAACCATGGCGAGGAAAGCATTTGGAGGGCGATAGTCCGGAGTACCCGCTACACAGCGGAGGCCGAAGGGAGGTTTGGATCACGCGTTTTAAGAACACACTTCTGCGCAGTCCGATCGTACCGTTGATTCTTCGAATGACTGTTTGGTGCTTCTCACTCTGTGCACTGGCTCTGGGTGGATCGATTCAGCAAATGGCTAATCAAGGAAAACACCCTCAAGGCCCATCTGCATTGATGGCAATTATCGTCGACGCAGTCGCCATGATTTACCTCCTATACATCACCTTCGATGAATACACGTCAAAGCCCTTGGGTTTGCGTTCTCCCTCTGCTAAAGCGCGTCTGCTCCTCCTGGATATCTTCTTCATCGTCTTTGATTCCGCCAATCTTAGTTTGGCATTTGATTCACTCTCTGAGGTGACAGGATCCTGCACCGAAGCGGAGGTCAACCAAACGATCGATCCTCGAATTGATGGTATATGTACGCGACAAAAGGCACTTGCTTCTGTATTGCTGGTTGCGCTCTTGGCTTGGCTCATGACGTTTTCCATTAGTGTTCTCAGGTAAACCCCCCTGTCTATAATTGGCATATTCGGTCCATTTGCTAACTTTCTAATAGGCTTGTCGAAAGAGTAACGCAGTGATTTTTGTGCCTTGTTGTGTTCATGAATCTTTTAGCTGTTGATTACATATACCATTCGAGCGAGACTTGATATTGCGCAGGCGCAATTTTAGACATGCATAGCAGGGCCGTCACCGCCATACAACGGATCTTGACGAAACCAAGCCACATCCTTGATTCTCTGCAGCTTTGCCTTCTCTTCTGGCCTCCCATAACACATATCCCACTGTTTTCCGAGTGGGTATGCGCCGACCATTTCGAACTCTTCTTGTTGCCAGTGCAGGTCTTCTAAAAGTCGATGACCCACGCCCGCAGGCACAATGATCAAATCACCGCGCTTGACCGTTGGCTCGAATCGCCCGGGGTTCTCTTCACCCCCGAAACAAAGACGCGCGCTCCCTGAAACGACCCCGAGCACTTCTGGCGTTGTGGAGTGAAAGTGAGTTTGGGTGTACATGCTATACACCCACTGGGGAACAACCTCGCCTACTGCCTCCAGGTGACCCTCGAGCTCTGTGGCAGTAGCATTGAAGGCTCCATGGTATATCATGAGCGGCTTGGATTGGATCGAAGTGTTCGGTAAATGGCGCCACTCGGGAATTTGGCGAGTGGTCACTTGAGTGTCTGACAGTGGAGTTATGACCATTGCGAATGATTGTTTTTGCTTTGTTTATTCTGCATCGGAGAAATCCTAGGAGTTAGGTTGGGCGGTAAGGACCTCGGCGCGCATTTATGACGTCATTCGTGGTGGGGTTGTCAATATAAAGTACATAGGACCTCAGGTTAACGACTACATATTCTCGTTGGCTATATATTGTTGGCACTTCTTCATACTCTACATACTAATCGTGGCAGTCCGGTGTTGGTGGGCTGCACCGACAGCAAGATTTCATTTGCAATTATACTGATTTGTATCTGTAAATAGTGACTTCACACAAAAGGCAAGTATAGCATTGACTCTTCTTCCAGACAGTTATTCGTGGCCGTGTTTATCCTGTTCCTTTATATGTACATACAGGCCCGAAATCAGTTTTACCGATTTGTATGATGCTACTGTAAATGATTTTCATTCTGAACAAAAATGTCGATCTCTTTTGCTTGGCCAAGCCCTTCTGTGTCCGATGTGATTTTCGATCCTCGGCGATCTGCTGGACTTTACAGTCGAATCCTGCAGCATGCTTGACGAGAAGAAGATTTTGGGTTGATTTTTTAGATGTTCAAGACATCCTAAAATACTAAACATATGTTCATGATCTTTACTTTGGTTGATACTAAGTAATTATGACTTTGTTTGCACTATATATATCTTCATAATTTTCCCTTAATTAGTCTTGGAGTTGACAAAAATCGATGCTATGATTGTGTACCTTTGTATGAAGTTACTATACAAAAGACAACTTATCTACAGCTATCAGGGTGTGTAAGGTGTTGGTATGGCACGATTTGTCTTAAGATATGTGAATGTCGTCATTTATTTGTATACTACAAAGTACACAAGGACTAGACTTAATGTGGGAACTTGAGGGTTGTAGCCATGTATTTCCTCTGTGTTTCCAAGATTCTGAGACGGCAGAAGAACTTCTTTTACAGTTCAGCCTTGCTATATGTCCAGGAGAGTTTGAACCCCGTAATAGTACTAGTTATAAATATAGATCTATGGATCAAGTCTCACCAGAGATATATGTTGTGATACCACAGATATAGAGACAGGTTTATTATGGAGAAACTAAAGCCCCGAAACATGCATACGACCGTATTCTGCAGTATTGTCCGATAAAGAAATAACAATCTATATAAATAGAGCATCTAGACTCGCTTTGATCAAAAGCATCAAAGCCGATGATGTAGGTTTGGCGGGAAAGCTCCGCCACCTCACCGCCTGCGGCAACAAGGCCATCATCCCCACGGTGGTCCTACTCAGCCTCATCATTTCTCTGCTCCTCTTCTGCCTAATCTCTTTTCCAATCTTTGCTCCAGAAGTTCCTGAGGGTTTCGCCTTACTCTTTTCCCTCGACTGTCTGGACTCCACTCTTGCAACAACCCCTCCTCCCAAGCGTCTACCCTCATTCGATCACCAGAAGATCTTTTGAGGCGTGACTTGTGGCGCTACAACCGTCTTGAGGTATCATTCGTGACGTGTTACCTGCTGTTTACTTTTGAGAGTTAAGAACGCGTTGCTGACCTTAGTGGAGTAGGACTCTTGGTCTCGACCACTCACCTTCTTCCGCATCCGATCTCCCCTGCAACCGCGATGTCTCCCGCGATGCCGCCAGTACCTCACAAGGATGACCTTGATTCAACGTGAGCAGACAATGGATTGGGGTTTTGCGTCAATTTTGTGGTGTGGCGTGAGCTAACTGTGGGTTAGTTGGGCATTCCTAGAAGCAGGAATCGAGAGCGTCATGCTCAACCTTGACTCCGGCATCGATATGAAGACCGTAAGTGAAATGCCGAATGACTACCCGCCGATGAGTGTGTTTAAGAATAGAAGCTGACTGGTTATTTATTGTTTAGTACATGGGTCTGTACACGTGTGTTCAAGATTCAACACCACTTCTCTGACGAGAACCACACTCACACATTGATATTAGGGCTGTCCATAACTTCTGCACATCCCAAAAAGCAGTCGCCAGTGGCCAAGGCCTACAAGGACAACGCGGGGGTTCGTCTTTTCCCTTTCATGCCGCTTTTCGATATGAGCTGACCTGGACTCAAGCCCATCTGCTCGGCGAGGAACTTTACAAATTACTCGGCGAATACCTCTCGTCCCATCTGAATAAGGTCTACAAACAATCACAGAGCCACACCGAGGAAGGCCTGCTTGGCTTCTACATTCGCGAATGGTACCGCTATACGACCGCCGCCAAGTACGTGAACCACCTTTTCCGCTACCTCAATCGTCACTGGGTCAAGCGTGAGATCGACGAGGGCAAGAAAAACGTCTATGATGTTTACACTCTGCACTTGGTCAAATGGAAATCGGAATTTTTTGAAAAAGTCCACGAGAAGGTCATGGACGCTGTTCTGAATTTGATCGAGAAGCAACGGAATGGCGAGACCATCGAACAGTCCCAGATTAAAGCCATTGTGGACTCGTTTGTGTCCCTGGGTCTGGATGAGAATGATAGCTCTAAGTCAACACTAGATGTCTATCGGCAGTACTTCCAGCTGCCGTTCATCCGTGCCACCAGAACCTATTATGAAAATGAGTCGCGGCAGTTCGTGGCCGAAAATAGCGTGGTGGAATACATGAAGAAGGCAGAAGCTCGTCTGGAAGAGGAGAAGCTCCGGGTCGGTCTGTATTTGCATCCAGATGTTACCAAGAGCTTGACCGATACTTGTCTGTCTGTTCTCGTCACTGCCCATTCAACTTTGCTTCGCGACGAATTCCAAGTCTTGCTGGATAACGAACGCCAGGACGATCTTGCTCGTATGTATCGACTTTTATCGAGGATCAAGGAAGGCTTGGATCCTCTGCGCGCCACCTTTGAGAACCACGTGAGACGGGCTGGTTTGGCTGCTGTCGAGAAGGTTGCTTCGGAGGGCGAAACACTCGAGCCCAAGTTGTATGTCGATGCTCTATTGCAAGTTCACACAAGGTACCAAAACTTGGTCGACGAGGCCTTCAATGGCGAGGCCGAGTTCGTACGTTCCCTTGATAACGCCTGCCGAGAGTTCGTCAACCGAAACCGCGTCTGCAAGACGAGCTCTTCTAAGTCTCCCGAGCTGCTGGCAAAATACACGGACTCACTACTCAAGAAAGGATCTAAGTCGGCCGAAGAGTCGGAGCTTGAGGAGATGCTGGTGCAAATTATGACAGTCTTCAAGTATATCGAAGACAAAGACGTGTTCCAGAAATTCTATTCTAAGAACCTGGCTAAACGTCTGGTCCATGTGAGCTCTGTTTCTGACGATGCTGAAACAAGCATGATTAGCAAGCTGAAGGAGGCGTGTGGTTTCGAATATACCAACAAGCTGCAACGCATGTTTCAGGACATGCAGATCTCCAAGGATCTTAATAACAACTACAAGGTCTGGCAGGACAAAGTACTAGAGGATGAAGACCGAAAGAAATTGTCCGATGCTCACTTCCAGATCCTGGGAACTGGCTTCTGGCCCCTCAATGCCCCGACCACCCCATTCCTTGCGCCACCGGAGATAGTCAAGACCGCCGAACGGTTCCAGACATTTTACTTTGACAAGCACAACGGTCGCAAGTTGACATGGCTGTGGCAGCTATGCAAGGGCGAAATCAAAGCTAACTACATCAAAAACGCCAAGGTGCCCTACACTTTCCAGGTGTCGACCTATCAGATGGGCATTCTTCTTCTATTCAACGAAGCCGACACTCTGTCCTACGGTGAGATCGAAAAGGCTACTACCCTAGCTACCGAAATCCTCGATCCCAACCTCAGCATCCTGCTCAAGGCTAAGGTCCTGATCGCCAACCCCGAGGGCGCTAAGCCCGAGCCCTCCACTTCGTTCACACTGAACTACAACTTCAAGAGTAAGAAGGTCAAAGTCAACCTGAACATTCAGATCAAGTCCGAGGCAAAGGTTGAGGCCGACGACACACACAAAACGATAGAAGAGGACAGGAAGCTTCTGCTCCAGGTATATCTCCTAGCTAATCATCAAACTCCACATAATCCATTTGTCCTAACCTTGCTATAGTCCGCCATTGTTCGAATCATGAAGTCACGCAAGAAGATGAAGCACGTCCAGCTTGTCCAGGAGGTTATTCAGCAGGTCAAATCCCGCTTCCCGCCTAAGATCCCCGACATCAAGAAGAACATTGAAGCCCTTATGGAGAAGGATTACATTGAGCGCATGGACGGCGATGAGATCTCATACATTGCTTAAATCGAACCAATCCTCCCTTCCCCCTTCCCGCCCACTTCCTCCAATGTTGCACAATTAACTGGTTTCTATTTCCTTTTTCTGTTGCTCTCTGCTTTTGCTACTGTCTCTTTCTGACACCAGTGGCTTCCTGTGTCCCGTTATCTAGGAAGGCAAGGGGGAATGGGACCCCTGCTGGTGCAGGATAAGATTCCTACAATGGATAGCTAGCGGATGGAATCAGGCTGATAGGAGCATGAATTCTTCTCATTGTGTCGGCGACTTATTTTATGTTTCTTCATAGCGCTGAGACGACAAACAAATGATGACCTGATTATTTTCTTTGCTCTTTGCTCTTCGCTCTCTACTCTGTTTTTCTTTTCTTTCTCTGAAAATAACAAAATAATGATTATGTTCTGCATAGCTGGCTATTAGGGATTCGAAGAATAAAACAACGCTGATCACGATTGAACATAGTAGAAACGTGCACCTCAATATTTCATTCAGCAGATCGATATGCGTAGGATTTGGCTAAACCCAGTGCGTCCTTATGAATAATCAGGTCAAGAACTGTGCTAGAATGGATATGCTATGCAAAGCTAGAGAGGACAAGAAAGACAGAGGACAGAATACAGAAAGTCCCTGAAGTGCTGAATCACGCTAGATGCGAAAAATGCAAAACAATCCCAGGTCCCAGGTCCAGCGCACTAGATCGTACCAGACGATTCTTGGCTCTGGACTGGATGAGCCTCCTCTTTGACAGGGAGCCCTGTCGCCAAGTCCACAGGCGGTGTATCTACCTCCACGCCGCTCGGAGGTGTGGTTTCCTTCTGGATTTGGGAAACAGTCTCCTCGGTCTTGAAACTCAACCCCAGGCCTTCATTCGACGTGAGAGCCACAGGGGCGAACCCGTCTGCATCGACGGTATCCTTCTCAGCTGTCTTTCCATCTTCGTTAAGGTTCCCAGTCTGATTATGCTTCGCATCATAAGCCGGGAACCCCTGCGATAGAGGAGACTTGGGGAAGGCAATTTCGACAGAATCGGATGTGGGGACATCTTCGTAACGCTGGAACTCGCCGCTCTCGCGTCTGAGTATGAGATTACTCCATCTCTTTCTCCGGCTAGTGCTGCGACTGAGACCACCATCGGGACTCTCGTTGCCTTCACTATTACGCAGGATGGAACGGCGGCGGCCGCGGTCCATTTCGGCTGTTTGGGTAACGATGGACAAGACCGGGGTGGATGCCGAAGTCAAGTCGGTATTGGGGGTGGTACTCGGGTTCGGGGATGTGACGCGCCTGTCTTGCCATTCGCGGCGCTTTTCGCTTGCCCAGGTGCCCCACGAGCTGAGATACGAGCCAGCTTTTTGGCTGGCTACGCTTACGGAGGCCTGGGCCTGTGTCAAGTCGACGGATGCCCGTGGGCGACTTGCGAACCAGGAGGCATTGGAGGGATTTGGTGAAGTGGGGGTTGGTGATATAGGGGTTTCTTTGTCAATGGAGGTGCGCTGCGATTGGGAGGCGGCTCTCTCTTCGGTGCGTTTGCGTTGCGCTTCGCGCATTGTCTCGAGGTCGGACCAGAAGCTGGTAAATGCCGCGCTCACTTTTTTTTGTCCGGTCGAGAAGTGGCGGTTCAGAGCCTCGCGGCCTTCACGGACACGCTCATCGAGGTGGAGGTCTGCTACCTGTTGAGCGAGTCGTCTTTGGACATCTTCCATTGTCAGACCTCCAGCGCTTGGGTGTCGTGGTTCAGTGATGGAAAATAGGAGCGCATCCGAAGTGAGGCGTGAGAACAGGGCATAATTATATGTGGTCTTCCACTGGGTCAGGAACTCTGTATTAAAGTCGATGGCAGGGTCTCCTTCAATGTTGAGGCTTTGCAGCTGGGTTATGCTGCGAGGCGCCGATTCTCCAACGTCGGATGGGTAGAGCTCCTCGTGATATTTCATGGACGATAATAATGCTAACAAGTATTCTTCAAATTGTAGTCGAATGAATTCTTCTGAGCCCATAAAGCCAAGGGTATTGGGCTGTGAAGGATGTTCCTCGTCCCAAGTGTCATTGACAATTTGCGTGAGCAGATCAATCCAGCGCCTATCAGCCGCTGAGAGTACTAGGGCATTGCGGAGGGAAGGAGAGTTTATGACGATACTGTCTTCGTCAAGGTTAATTAGAATATCACTGTACCGGTCCTTCTGCTGGAGAAGTAGCGAGTTTGTTGAGCCAACCACATAAGATTTCGTGCCATCGTCTGCCAGCAGATCCAGCAGCTGGAGGGGTGTATAGGGGCCAAACATGCTTCCCTTCCCGAAAATCTGCAATGGAAGCCCCATGTATGCCAACAAAGAACTTCTGTCACTCGTCTTGAGAGATGTTGGTTTCTCAACAGTCTGAGAATAGGTGTCAAAAGCAGGATCCGCGCAGTCCTGCAAGCTGTTGATAAGGCCGGGTATTAAAGAAATAAGCGAGAATTGAATCATGCATAGGCGTTCACAGCGCGTCCCGAAGAAAAGCATCTTGGGCTGCAACAGTAGTGCCTTAAAAAGAACTAAAGTCTGAAATTTGAATTCGTGAATCATCTCCCGAAGCGAGAGGCCTTCATAAATCAGCGAAGCTGCACATATCGGAATGGATGAAATCCTTACCCAAGTTCTGGTCTTTTGGGCCATCATTCAACAGAGAAATCACCAAGCCCTCGCGGAATTTCTGTATCCATGTCAGCATTTCATTCTATACACCGCCGCAACTAGTACATACCCTCAAGATATCAACATCCGAGAAGTCACTGTTGATGACAGGGCTGAATTAGCCAAATTCCCCATTCAAGCTAGGTTATATCCCATGCTAGCGCATCAAAGAAGCAAATAGCCCATCAGGCGATTATATTCCACATACCGTTGCGCGAACCAAGCCGAAGTCACCACGGAGAGCTTCTCACGCAGATGACCTACACGCTGCGGAGTATCTGTGACGACCACGACGGCCTTTTGTACCGTTGACCGAGTCACATCGGGCGGCCGGTTGATAAGCAGACTCGAATCGATCTGGCGAGAGCAAGCGATGCCGAACAAGGAGGTCTCAGGTACAGTGGATGTGCCCTTTCGGCAGAGTGTGAAGTATGAGAATTCCTCGGTCGATCTGCGATCCGACGAGTTAGTGGGCTTGGCGCAAATCGGCGCTCCTCGTTGTGGGATTGCGCCAGAGGAGACAAAGAAGGGAGGAAACGAGATATGTGTCGGAGACAAGGGTATCGTACAGATGTGCTCCGTCGGATAGGGCCATGAATGGAAGCAGAGACCAGTCATTCTCGGTTGCTGGGTCGGTTCCTTCTTCGGCAATGCAATGCTCAATTTCGGGGCCGCTGTATATCTCAGTCAGCCAGGTTCCAGTATGAATCCGTCTTCGTATTCGTTTCAAGATACGAGCTCGGGCTCTCGAGTGTCTCGTGGCTCACCGTGCATGGTGGAAATCTATGACCAAGACAATTGTGTCTTGTTTATGATGGGCAGCCATCGCGCCGAACCTTGAGCGGATTCGGTGCGGCTTTGAGAGATGCAATTAAAATGCCGAGAATAAGCAGTTCAAATGAATGGTTTGCAACATGTAGAAAATGACTGCTTCTCCTCCAAAACCTCGGCGTAGGTTTCGTTTCGCATGAGACTTGAGATCGTCGCAAACAGGGGAACATTGTTGATACGGTTATCGCACGGGGAGCGGGCGGTGAGAGTTAGCCCCGCCAATATGCAACACAGGTAGGCGAACTGGGGAAAAGTAATATACTAGGTAGATGTTGAGGAAATAACTTAGATTGCGTAGATATTTCAAAGGATTAAAGGTTATGAGGTGCTCCATCGCTGAACTGAATCAGATTCCCCGTATGATTTCTCCTAATCACCAACCAATTCTTGACGACGCCGGAAGAGTTATGGACAAGGATTTCCAGAAAGAAAAAAAAAGAACAAAATAGGAAATGAAAAATAAAATAAAAAAACACAGTGAATACGCCAGCTTCACAGCACCCTTTGAACAGAAATAGAGCCAGACTTCAATTTTTGAATCTGGAATTCAATGGCAGAAGAGCGTTTCTTGGGGAGGGGGTCTCACGTCAAAACATTATGCGAATGCCTGTCCAGTAGCGTTGCCCTGCACTGCGCCCTGTACCAAGGCTTCACCAGCCTCGTTGCCTTGTTCAATGTTGTGGAAGTCGAGAATTTCCGAGTACCTAAAGTGAAAAATTAGTAAAGCATCGTAGTGAGTAACAAATCAAGTACGTACATCATGATCTTCCAAGTATCTACGGGCAAATCGGCATCATTGAACGACCAATCGAACTTCTCTTGTGCGACAGGTTCGTCGGTGGGGTCGTGGTAGGGCGCCAGATACTCATGCGCTAATGCTTCAGTGGCTTGAATGCGCTGCTTCGGGTTGAAAACCAGCATCCGCTCGAGCAGGTCAACCGCTAAAAAAAATCAGCGCATTGTTCGCAGTCCCTATGATCTAAAATATCACGTACCATCGGCATCGGCGTTCTTGAATTTATTTGCGAGAGGTTGGCGTTCGCGCTTAGGTAGTGACTTGACAAATCGGAGGGTCTGGATAATATATTAGCCTGTTCTCGTCTTTCACCAAGCAAAGCATAACTCACGTTCTCGCTGCAGATAGTCTGGATCACGTCTTCGGGAGGAGTACCGAGCAGCTCCGTAATGATCGAGAACTGGTTGACATGGTCCTTTCCGGGGAATAGCGGCTTTCCTTCCAACATCTCAGCGAAGATGCAGCCCGCGCTCCAGATGTCTACCTCGACGTCGTACTTTTGCCAGGTGAGCATGATCTCGGGCGCGCGGTAGTATCGTGTTGAGACATAGCCAGTCATTTGCGGGTCCTGAATGCGAGCAAGACCAAAGTCGCAGATTTTCAGATCACAGTTCTCGTTAATCAGGATGTTGCTGGGTTTGAGATCCCGGTGGACCACACCGGCGGAGTGAACATATTTCAAGCCACGCTATCAAAAAGTTAGATTCCGATGTCCCGGATATTAATCCCGTGGAAAATCATACCAGAATTTGGTATAAGAAGTACTGGATGAATTGCTTTTCGAGAGGTCGCGAAGTAAGAAGTCGGTGGAGGTCAGTTCCCAGGAGTTCGGTGACGAAGTAGCTATAGTCATTAGTTTATACTGTTCACCCCGCTTTGTAGGTAAGGGGGACATACATGTCTTCCAAAGGCGAAATGAAAATGTCACTCAAGCTGATAATCTGCGGGATGTTAGCAAGTAAGACTAGTCCAATTAGTTGACGAAATACGGACGTTCTCGTGACGGAGATGCTTGAGCAGCTTCAACTCCCGGTAGGTTCGCTTGGACAGAACGGGGGTACTGAACGGCTTCATGATTTTCTTGACTGCGACTGGCTGTCCGGTCAATTGGTCTTTGGCAGAACTGTTGTATTAGTAACCTCGTTAGCATATACTTGGTTTCGAAGACATCTTGTGCGACGTATAAGGCAACATACCAGACTAGTCCGAAGGCACCCATTCCCACCGGCTGCAGTTCCGTATACCTAGAAATCAGTTAACACCAACATTCCCTAAAGGCGCTTAAGAAGCACCCATAGTTAATATCGACAAAAAGGGCATTGCGAACCGGCTGGTGATCTCAAAGGTGGTGCCGAAAATCTGGGCACGCACGAATTCCGCCATGATGGAAGGTGGGGGGTATGCAAGCGACAAACGAGAAAGGGAGAGATTCCTATCAGAATTCAACGTCAAAGGAGACGAAGGAGAGTGAAGGTGGTAGCTTTCCAGAGAAAATTGCCAGAAGAAAGGGGTCGCGAAGAAAGCAAGTGTGTTGGCAACAGGTGTGGGGAAGGGACTGAGTGAAAAGCGCAGAAAACAAGGCCGATGACGTTGGCGAAGCCCGGTTATAGTGGATGACTCAGCATCTTCTAGCCCTGCGTCTTAGAGTGGGTTTTTCTGAATGTTATATGTAGATTGGAACGGTGCTTTGATTTCTATATCAGAATCTATCCGGAGGTGTTATTCCTTGTAACTATACAATTATCATCCTATTCCATGCCCAGCTGTTGTTGAGTGAACTTCCAAAGTTGGCAGGTTACCCTCGCTCCACCACGCGGCCCAGACCCCCCAGACCCTGGTCTTATCCCGGAAGATGTTTCCTTTGAACAGGATTGCCCATGATATCGTTGATATAGACTGCAGAACTCATATATACAGATCAATGCGGTTGATTCTATGTATGCATATCTATATTTTCTAAATTCTGCGCTTAACTCGCTCGCGAACCAATATACGGAGAGCTCTTGGGCCTCTATTGAGAACCTTGGCAGGTCAGAATACAACCCCTCACCTTCAATCTCCATAAAGCAGACATGATAGACATTGAAATTTATCATATCTACATGCATATAAGCTCTACCATAGCTTCCTCTTTGGTGTCTTTATAGGTCCGGTAGACTGTCCCGGGTGATATTGCTGTACAAGAGGTCCGCTCCCCAGGTCTAGAGCACATCCCTCCAGCTATCAGATGCACAATTGACTCTGTCTAAATAGGCCAGATCCAATATTCTCTGACGTGTCTTCTGAGCTTGCAACATTGCAACTCCATGAATGCAAATTTGGCGGCTGAGACATGTGAAACAGTGCCTGCCACGCTCTGCGGACAACAAATACATGCAACAAAGGCCTTTGAGTGTGGTTGACTGGACAGGAATACAGCTTATTGTAAACTCTGGAGATATATTTCTGGGGTTGCATCCCCTACGTACTGATAGGAATGTGTGCATTCGTATACTTTCACATATCCTTGAGAAATATATATAGAGTGACTCTCCGTGCAGCCTGATGATTCCTTCCACCTCACACTGCCTAAGTATTAATAATACCAAGGCCAAGAACTGCTTTTCCTAGCCTTGATCTTGCTAGTGCGCCCTGTACATCCATCCACAGGCCCGAATCTACTTCCTTGTGAGGGGAGAGGGTCAGTGCCCGGCTTCACCGCACATCCAGGAGAAGTCAATGGTCCCAGGATGAAAGCAACACGCAGTCTATGCAAACTAGAAAAACCACAGTATATATAAGTATACAGTTCTATATAATGGAGACTATCCAGCTGTACGGAGTACTCCGAGACCCAAGACAACCCCGCCCTGCCTGAGGCGGTTCCCCAATTTTGCCGGTACTCTCCACTTTACAGCTCCAGAGTGGGTTGAAAGAGTATGGAACGGAGTATGTACTTTGTACGGTACGGAGTACAGAACTCCTAATCAGATATCTGGATTGTAGATGCGCGGTAAATCTATATAATCTAAATATAAGACGAGCGAACAGATCGAACAAGATACATGATAAGAACGCATGATCGCACGGCCTTGGTCATCTGGTGGCGCCCCGTTCAATTAGATCCCCGGGGCTGTTTTCTATCGCTTAAACAGTCTTGTTTATAGGAGTATCAGTATTACAATTTGTGGTTGGGAGTGTGGTTATTGCCCGGCCGAAAATAATGAGATCTGACAGCAGAACGTGCCCGTTTCCCCCGGGTTTTTCCTTAAACCTACCTGGTACATAGCTATATATAAACCAGACAAAGGAAGGCAATGCACCGATATGACAATAAGCTCAAAGATACAATTGGATATAGGGTAATTGCATATAACATATACGATCTAAGACCTACAACCACAAAGAAAAGGAAATTAGAAACAGGATTAATTACATTAATTACCAAATGTAAGCTGAGCCGTACCTGTTTCTTACATATCTTACACTCCCTCTCCACTCCCCCAGCATGACGATGGTCGCACTGACTCTACCTCTGATTCTTTTGGACTCAGGACACTTTTCTACCTTGACTCTCCTATCACATCTATCACTCTTTAAACCAACATTCAATTTGAGGTCATCCTTGACTCTCCGCGTTTACACATATTCCGCCTCCCCCCGTCCTAACCGCTAGACCCGAACTCAACAACTCTCCTTCCAAACCCGCTTGTCGCAACTCCTTCAACCTCAGCCCTTCCCCCTGACACCTTGTCAACCTAGATCACATCGAAATTGGTTCTGATCTCACGTGTCGCCATTCCTACACCTGGTCGCGCTGATCCTTCCCCGTGCGTGGCGCTTGGCAGTCTTCACAAGCGAAGGCTCCGGCCGTCTTGACCGGCACATTTTGTTCCTGCGCGTGGTGGATGAGTCTTCTCCCTGCTGGTCTGGGTTACTGACGATTTCGCAATGGGATCGTGTTTCAGCTCGGAGTCCGCGGGGGACGCGGAACAGAAGAAGCGAAGTCAACAGATCGACCGCAAGCTAGAAGAAGATTCTAGGCGGCTACGAAGAGAATGCAAGATCCTTCTCTTGGGTAGGAATTCCGGTGTTCGCTCGAAGGAGAGCTGATGGTTGACTTTAAACTCGCGCAGGATCTGGAGAAAGCGGCAAATCAACGATCGTAAAACAGATGAAGATCATCCACCAAAATGGTTACACGGTCGAAGAACTTGCGCTGTATCGATTGACTGTGTACAAAAATCTTCTGGATTGCGCAAAAGCTCTTATCGGAGCATACCACTATCTCAAACTCGAACCGTCCAGCCAGAAGGTGCAGGACTACCTTAAATTTCTAGAAGAGTACAATGTGGACCCGGATCCCAACACTCCGCTCGATTCGAAAATCGGCGACGCCATTACATATCTCTGGAACGATCCGTGTACATCCACGGTTTTGGAACATCAGAATGAGTTCTATCTGATGGACTCGGCACCATAGTGAGTCCACCTATCGTTATTTCCGATCGCAAGGCCGAGTTCTAACCCGTGGTCAGTTTCTTCGACGAAGCAAAACGAATAACGGCCCCCGATTACGTCCCGAATGTTTCAGATGTGCTCCGGGCTAGGACGAAGACTACCGGTATATATGAGACACGCTTCACAATGGGCCAATTGAGCATACAGTACGTGGGAACAGTCCTTGACACGATTTGGAATAGATCTAACCAGCTACAGCATGTTTGACGTGGGCGGTCAGCGCAGTGAGCGAAAGAAGTGGATCCATTGCTTCGAAAACGTGACGTCGATTATCTTTTGCGTTGCGCTTAGTGAATATGATCAAGTATTACTGGAAGAAAGCAATCAGGTACGAGGCTCCACACCGAGCATACTATACCGGAGCTGACAGACCTTGCAGAATCGTATGATGGAAAGTTTGGTTCTATTCGACTCCGTGGTCAACTCTCGGTGGTTCATGCGGACAAGTATCATCCTTTTCCTGAACAAAGTTGATTTGTTCCGCTTGAAGCTGCCGCGATCGCCGTTGAGTAACTACTTCCCCGATTACTCGGGCGGCAATGACGTGCACCGTGCCGCCAAGTATTTGCTCTGGCGATTCAACCAGGTGAATCGAGCACACTTGAACCTATACCCACAGTGAGTTCATATGATCCGAACATCGCTAGTTCCCCGCACCGTGATTTTTGACAGATTTCTCTCCCCTTAGTCTCACCCAAGCGACTGATACCTCGAATATCCGTTTGGTCTTTGCGGCTGTCAAGGAGACTATCCTGCAGAACGCCTTGAAAGACTCGGGCATTCTATAGCCGTTGATAATACCTGAAAACCCAGTCACACAAGTGTCCTCATACGTATGCGCACTTTCCCCCCTCAACTAAACTTACGACCAATCACCGTCCCTCTTCTCAACGTCGCTCTCGGTGTTCCTACTATCCTCGTCAGGAGACTGCCTGAACAGTTTTTACCATACCCCTTTCGTCTTTCGTCTTTTGCTATTTTTTTTTCTTTGACCAGCTGCAGGTGTTGATGGCGCCTTTGTGGCTTTCTCAGCTGATTTCCCGGGCGCTGGTTCTGGTCTGGGGATATCCCATTTTGCTACTTAATTTGGTTTTCCTCTATCAAATATGGGTTTATGTTCCATAAAGGTCTCAGTAGCATATTTGGACAGTCAACTATGCTACTGTTCCTGTTCCATGTGCTCTTTCCTTCTTCATAAGTCCCGGAATGAGCGTACGACAACCAAACCCGCAATGGCCCCGGGGACGAACCGGTAGCGGGACTGAACACTTTGGGGACTTTCTTTTCGTGTGCTCAATATTCCTCACGAACCCATCACCCAATGGGATTTCTATTTCCTTGTCTTCACTTTATGTTGTATCTTTTCTTTGCCATGTCTCGAGGTCTGTTCCCAGTCCCTCATGCATACCAGGGCGGTTTTCCTATTTCGACATTTCCATGTCCTGCTGATATTATTCCTCTAATTACTCTTCTCCGTTTTCCCTTTATCTGCGTTTTCTTATCCTTTCTCCTATTACAGCTCCCTATTAACCCGTGATTCCAGGCGCTTACACGCCTGACGTTTTTTGGTCGCTTTCAATTTTGCTCTTTATTGCTAGCTTGTCCTTCAGCGTTGTTGTTTCAACCTTCCGAGAACTCTTATCTACCTTGCATGGACCGATACCGGGATTGCTGAGCATGGGCCCTATGCCAGATCGCGGTCCCCCCGGAGCCCTGGTCAGGTGGAACGGAGCTGGGATTGGACGTGACACGGGCTTATTATGTATAGTGAGCTTCGAGAATCAATTCTCCTATTCGAGTGTGCTTTCATACTGTCCGCCCTAGATGTGCTTAGCGTAGATGTCTAGTTCGGGAGTGAGGAGTGACAGGAGTGATAGGGTAGAGGAAGTCTTCATAAAGGACTCAGCTATCGAGGAAATATATCCTTGGCGAAGCTACGACATCCAAACCCCGCCCCACCCCATCTCCCCATCTCCCCATCTCACCGCCACCCACATCGCAGCTACCAAGCCCCACCACTAGCAATTTCCCGGATAGATGCCATGGGGCCCGCACTAGGGCCCTAGAAAGCATATAGCTATACCGCCGTGTAATAGATCTAATGCATCGGGCAGCTACCCCAGGTTTACGATCGAGTCTGGTACCCTAGTTGGGCCTCGTCGACGCACGGTACAACATACAAGCCCGGTACATACCCGCTTCATGCAATGCGTCTGTGCGCTGGCATTTGCGGGGTAGATTTGTAGATATCTAATGAGCTCAGGTTGGCTCCTAATCACCAAGTGGCAAAACGGAGAGCAGGCGTGGGTTGAGTGGTTGGTCGGGAATAGCTTGAGGATCGACGGTTTCGGGCGATAGATAGCTGATGTGGAGCCGATGAAGACCGGAAGAGCTGGGCTTCTAGGCCCTCCAGGACCTGCGGATTTATGTTGGCTGTTCGAGTATCTCCGGGTCTTTTATGCGAGCGCAGGTCGAAGTGGCCTGATGTTGTCTTGGGCATAAAAAGTCACATGTACATAACTGCGACTCGTATAATCGGTGGATGACGTCTTTCTCGCTGTAGCACGCCAGAAACAGGGCTGACTAGACACAACGGGCCAAAAATAGCTATTGTGAGGACTAAAATCAGTGAGCATAATTATTCGGATATTAATTCGAATTAAAACCCCGAATAAAAAGCACTCAAAGCCGAAAAAAGAAAAAGTCGTCCGGTGTCACTCTAAAAGTCATGACTACATCCCCTCCCCCTCTTTTCTCTTTAAAGTAGCTTACTTTCAATCCTCTTTCTTTTCCCTGTACTGGACTTTCTCCAGCTTACAGATCTCATACTTTCACCCCTTTCTCTTCTCATCATGTCGACGACCACCCCAGATGCAGCTGCACCGACCCAATCGACTCTACCTCGTCGGGAGCGGAGATCTTCGTCCGTTGGAGCTCCCATTGCCGACCTCCAAGGTCCTGTCGGCCCGGGATTCAGTCGTCCCAAGCACAAGCGCACATTCACCGGCCTTGGGCCTGCCGAGATTAAGCATGTGGAAGCTAGCATTCCCGAGCCATTAAGAGAGGCGTGAGTACCCGCCTTCCCGAGAGCTTGCTTATAGTTGAACTAATCGTGATTCTCGCAGCTGGAGGAAATATGTATGTGGAGACAAAATCGGGATGCGGGGTTCGAAGCTAATCCTTTGAGTCAATCTAGTCACCTTCTGAATTCACCACTAAAGACGAGTTCGAGGTAAGTCTGACTGGCATTCGTATTTGATACCCCGGATTTAACGCCTCGCAGAAAGATCTCGTGCGCCATATCGAAACGACCCTCGCTCGCTCGCTGTATAATTGCGATGACTTGTATGTGTTCTGTACGCCTGATTCAAGCGCTTTTTGCTGACTGGACTTTCCATAGGGCCGCGTACTCCGGAACCGCACTTGCGTTTAGAGATCGGTTGATCATTGAGTGGAACAAGACTCAGCAGCGTCAGACTTTCGTCGATCAGAAGCGAATCTACTGTATGTGTCTAGCCCGGTGTCAGACGACAATGGCTAATCCCTGTAGATTTGTCGCTTGAGTTCCTCATGGGACGTACATTGGACAATGCCATGCTGAATGTTGGCTTGAAAGATGTGGCTCGAGGTAAGCGCTCAGACAATCTATGATTTGTAACGTCGCTGATAATAGCAGAGGGATTGAGCGATCTCGGATTCCGCGTCGAGGACGTCATCGACCAGGAGCACGATGCAGCATTGGGCAATGGTGGTCTGGGACGTCTGGCCGCGTGCTTTTTGGACAGTATGGCGACGCTGAACTACCCAGCCTGGGGATACGGCTTGCGTTACCGCTATGGTATCTTCAAGCAGGAGATTGTCAATGGCTACCAGGTTGAGGTTCCAGACTACTGGCTGGATAACAACCCCTGGGAGTTCCCGCGACACGAAATCACAGTCGACATCCAGTTCTATGGTAACGTTAAGAAGTACCAGGATGAAAATGGCAAAATCGTCCACTCGTGGGAGGATGGTGAGGTTGTTGAAGCCGTCGCTTATGATGTCCCCATTCCCGGGTATGGCACGAAGACCACCAACAACCTTCGTCTGTGGTCTAGCAAGGCCAGTAGCGGAGAGTTTGACTTCCAGAAGTTCAATGCTGGAGAGTATGAAAGCGCAGTGGCGGACCAGCAGAGGGCGGAAACCATCTCAGCTGTTCTCTACCCCAATGATAACCTCGAACAAGGAAAGGAGCTGCGTCTGAAGCAACAGTACTTCTGGTGTGCTGCCTCGCTGTTTGATATCATTCGGCGGTTCAAGAAGACAAAACGCGCCTGGGGCGAGTTCCCTGATCAAGTTGCCATTCAGCTTAATGACACTCACCCTTCCCTCGCAATTGTTGAGTTGCAGCGCATCTTGGTTGACAAAGAGGGCTTGGAGTGGGATGAGGCGTGGGGTATTGTGACCAAGACCTTCGGATATACTAATCACACTGTCCTCCCCGAAGCGCTGGAGAAATGGTCTGTCCCGCTGATGCAGAACTTGCTTCCGCGTCACTTGCAAATTATTTATGACATTAATATGTTCTTCTTGCAATCTGTTGAGAAGCGATTCCCCAAGGATCGAGATCTCCTGGCGCGCGTGTCGATCATTGAAGAATCGCATCCCAAGATGGTGCGCATGGCCTATCTGGCTATCATTGGCTCCCACAAGGTTAACGGTGTGGCCGAGCTGCATTCAAAATTGCTCAAGAGCACTCTCTTTAAAGACTTTGTGACGGTCTGTGGACCAGACCGTTTCACTAATGTTACCAATGGTATCACCCCGAGACGCTGGCTTCACCAGGCCAACCCCAGGTTGTCTGCGCTGATTGCAGAGAAGCTTGGAAGCTATGACTTCCTAACGGATCTCACGAAGCTGGACAAGCTCGAGGCCTTTGTCAACGACAAGGCCCTCCGCAAGGAGTGGGCGGCCATCAAGCGGGAGAATAAACTGCGCCTAGCCAAACACATTAAGGCCACCACGGGTTTCGATGTCAACCCCGATGCCCTCTTTGACGTGCAGGTGAAGCGTATTCATGAGTACAAGCGCCAGCAGCTCAACATCTTTGGAGTCATCCACCGCTACTTGACTATCAAGGCCATGTCAGCCGAAGAGAAGAAGAAGGTGGTGCCTCGAGTTTCCATCTTCGGAGGCAAGGCAGCCCCCGGTTACTGGATGGCGAAGACTATTATCCACCTCATCAACAAGGTGGCCGATGTTGTGAACAAAGACCCCGAGGTTGGCGATCTTTTGAAGGTTGTTTTCATCGCGGATTACAACGTCAGCAAGGCGGAGATTATCTGCCCTGCTTCGGATATCAGCGAGCACATCTCCACTGCCGGTACCGAAGGCAGCGGCACGAGCAACATGAAATTCGTACTGAACGGCGGTCTGATCATCGGCACTTGCGATGGAGCTAACGTAAGTCTTCTTTCCCATATCTAGCTTCCGTTCTCATACTAACCCAACTCACAGATCGAAATCACCCGTGAAATCGGCGAGGAGAACATCTTCCTCTTCGGCAATCTCGCTGAAGACGTCGAGGACTTACGTCACCGCCACTTCTACGGCGACTTCAAGCTGGACCCGAATCTGGAGCGTGTCTTTGAAACAATCAAAGACGACGTGTTCGGTAACAGCTCTGACTTCTCTGCTCTCATAAGCTCCATCGATGAGCACGGCGACTACTATCTCGTCTCGGATGATTTCAACTCCTACATCACCACGCACGCGATGGTCGACGAGGCCTTTTTGAATAAGGAGGAGTGGCTGGCCAAATCGATTCTCTCTGTCGCACGCATGGGATTCTTCTCTATGGATCGCGTTACTAATGAGTACGCTGATGGTATCTGGAACATCGAGCCTATGGCTGTTAAGGACTAAACAGACTATTTGATAAAGGCAGTGCTAAGTCCTTATTCTTTTGGTTTGGTTTATATCGTCTCTCATTGATTTATGAACTCTACGGCTTTGGTTTGTTTAATATCCTTAGCATTAATAGTATATCAATCATTCCTATAAGTTTAGTTATAGAGGTCATCTAGATATGGCATTCAAGCTATTGAACAGATCACTTTATATGCAATTGGTCTATACAGAACTAGGTATCTATACAACCCAATCTAGATATACAGAATACTACCCCCAGGCAGTAACGACTGAAAATATCGGACCAACACCCAATCCATGCCAAACCAAGAAATCTAAACATGACAACATGAAACCATAAAATACGTCAAATAACCCCAAATCAACACCCTCACTCCTGAATTGTCGGTTCAGTCTGCTTAGGCTCCGAGAAGTAATCCGGCCAGAGCGCCATCTTCTCATCCCGCGAAGGCGTAGCCGTAGCCATAAGCGTGGGAACCTGAAATCACATTAGCATTAATCCACCTTTCTTTCTTCCAAGCAGATAAACATACAGCTTCCTTACTAGAAATCCGCCTCCACATATTCGCACGCGGGTTATACCGCACCGGCTTCCCGACACCGCCCGTCTTCCTCTGATCCTCCAGACTAATCGCCTCAACCTCCCTCTTAACATCCGCAAAGCTATCAAACGGCGTATACGCGATCCCATGCTCGAGACAGTACTCCTCGAGCCGCAGACCGCGGCGCGCGAATAGGACATCGGCTTCGCGTGCCGCGGCGAGATCCGACACGCCGTCGCCGATGAATACGATCAGCGGGATCTCATCGGGCTCGCATTCGGCTTGTGCTTTTGTGCGGGCTTGGTTTACGCTCTCGGCTTTGTCGTGGCCGGAGGCTGTGTTGTCGCGCCAGACGGGTTTCCAGGGGATGCCGCCTGGGGCATGGAGGTCGTTTGCGACGATTTCGATTGAGGAGGCCTGTTTGTGGGAGGATCTGTTAGTGGATTTTATTGATGATTTATTGATTAATCAGATTGGTCATGGTTGGGATTAGTGTGATATTACCTCTTTTTCACCTAGGAACAGGTCCAGCGTCCGCTGCAGAACCGGCTTTAGGCCTGCGCTGATCACGTTGAAGGGGAAGCCCTCGCGGACGCAGTACTGGTGGAATTCTCGGAAGCCCGAGTCGAGTTCGAGGTTCTTTTCCATTATGTCGAAGCCGTCGCCGAAGGGGATACTGAGGGATCCCCACATGTCGTCTGAGATGTCGCGGAAGGTCCGCTCGCCGGTTTTGAATTGTTCTTCGAGTTTGTTGCGGTAGGCTGCGCCGCAGCCGAGGTGGTCGACTAGGACGTGGCCGGTGTCTTGGAGGAAGATTGTGCCGTCGAAATCTGGGGTTGTTAGCAGGTGTGTTCTTTGGTCATGTTATGTGGATTTAGGGCTTTGTGGTTGGCATTGGAGGGTAGGATTGGAGTCTATGAATGGGATTTGCATACCGGAGAAGATGATGATCTTTCTCTTTTGGTTGTCGTTGTTTGTCTGTGATATAGCCATTTTTATAGAGACTTTAGAAGGATTTGTTATATAGAAATTGTTATATAGAGATGCGTTGGTATGTAGAGAGTGGTTTGGAAAGATACAAAGTGCAAATTTAAAAGAAATGAAGCAGACCTGCCAAAATCACGATCCTAAGTACAATTCCTGTAGAACCTGGCATTTAGCCATTACAAACAAGGTAGACGAGGAATATGACGTAAGGAGATCTAACGACATCAGTGTGGGCCGCTGAGGGGGCTCATCGGCACATCGTGAGAAGTCGAAGTGTTGATACGGGGTATACCAGCCGCTGATTGGTTTGTCGTCAAGGGTCCGCATCGAAAAAGCCGAATACATCAGTGGAAGCCGACCGAGTCTTTGATCGGATTGGCTAATATCATTGTGAGTGGATGCATGATACATCATACATTCAGCGCTAAGAAAACTGTTAAAAATGGTATAAATTTAAAAACTAAGCCGTTAACTCGGCAACCCGACGTTCCAGTTCCGGTACAGCCCGTAACTGCAAGTCCAACTCTTCCTTTTCACTGCGAGATAGTTAATAAACGCTCGGCATGGAAAGGAAAATCAGAAACTTACTCTTCGAGTTTCAAGCGCCGCTCCCAGTCAAGACCGGTGAAGATGTAGCCGCCCTGTCCATCGAACTGCAGGATCTTTTGGTGATACTTCCAGAGACTGCGTCGGTGCGAAACAGTCATGAGAGTAATGCCAAGTTTCTTGGCCGTCTCGTACATGACCCTCTCTATTTCCAGCGTCACTGAGGATGTACACTCGTCCAAAATGGCAAACTTGGGTCGGTGATAGAACAACCGAGCCATAGCAATGCGCTGCTGCAGACCACCGGATAGTACATCGCGCCATTCTTCCTCTGCATCCCAGCCTCCAGGACGGTCTACGACGGATGCGATATCAACCACTGATAGGATCTCGTAGAGATCGGCGTCAGTGATACCCTTAGAGCGCATCTCGCGCACTCCATCTGGGTATATCACTTGCTGTCGCAGGGTCCCACGAGACAGATATGGTCGCTGAGGAATGTAGAAAATATCATGGAAAGGGGGTTTCTTCACTGTACCTCCGTATACTGGCCAGAGCCCGCCCAGGATCCGGAAGAGAGACGATTTGCCGCACCCGTTGGGTCCGACAATCAGGAGGTGGTCGCCGGGGTTAACGGTGAAGGACAGCTTACGCACCAATACGTCGCCGTTCGGGGATACGATCGGTACATCGATGAACTCAATTGCGTCGCTTTCTATGACTTTACCCCGACCAGACAGCACCTCCGCATTCTCTGCCGTCGAAGCGGAAGATACCAACTTCTTCTCGAACCTCCCAGCGAGGAGGTCGTCCATCACATCCAGTAACGAGGAGACACGCGAAGTGTAGCCAGCCAACTCCGATATTTCTTTGTAAGAGAACATCAATCGGCCAAAAGCATCTGAGGAGGAAAGCAACATTCGGCGATTTGTGACGAAGCCTGGAAGTCATCAGAATTTAAAATCCAACGCCAAAGTACACCAACTTACTTTCAGTGTGATCTGCCATGCTGTGGGTAGTCTGGCCGGGAATCTTGAAGAAGACAGGCACGCTACATAGTACCAAGCCCATAGCTCCCCAGAAATACTTGATCACAAAGTCCTCCATGAATCCGTGGTAAAGCCGCCGGCGCAGAATGCGGTTCACATGCTTGATCAGCGTGAAATAACCCTTGTCCAGGGTATCTTTCTCGGCCTCGTGGCCGTGGTAAAGGGCGACTTCTTCATTGTACTCAATAAGACGTGAATGGAGGAAACGGAACTCCCCCTCCAGCCGAGCCTCATCGGCGACATATTTGCCAAATGGTGGAGTCAGCATACGCATGACGTTGGCGGACAACTGCACGAGCAGACTCATGATGAACAACCCTTCACCTCCTACGTTCTTAGAGAGCGAGTAGTTGTAAATAGCCATATCGAGAATGGGCTTAGCTAAATTGGAATACAGTTCTGCCAGACTGTCCGAGAAGCGGGAGACATCGACTGTAACGAGCTGGTCGGGATTCTTTATTCGATCGTCCAAGGCGGAGATGGCATAGAAAGTCATATTAGACAGATACTTCTCATGGATATAGTCTGTCAGGCGCTTGCGGTAGCTGAGAGCGAGCTTGCACTGATGGTAGGAGAGCTAATACGGCGAAGCATCAAGTCAGCAAATGTATTGAACGGTCGCATCTAGCACCGCAGACCGGGAACTTGAGTCTATCACCGGAGACTTACCATAGAATTCGTAAAAGTAGCAGGGATAGCCACAATCATCCACCAAACAAGACCGAGCAAGAAATCCTTCCCTCTACCACGCACCAAGTTGCTCACAAGTCTTCCGTCCAGCTCGGCGACGTACAAACTAAGCATCGTCCGCAGCACTAGGAAGACAGTGTGGCTCACCAGCAACCGTAGCTCCTTACTCCGCCACCCGGGTATAACGATCTTGAGTAAACGGAGCAAGTTCTTGAAGAATTCCCGGTTAATCCCCACGCGCTTCTTGCGGGGTTGTTCTTCATCGCCTAGACTGCTGGTGCCGGGCCGTCGGAGCAGCTCTACCTGCTGCGACGCGGCTTTCTGCTCGGAGATGGCATTGTGGATTCGTTTGGAGAGCGCAGCAAAGAGGGCGAGGTATACGGCACGTGAGATGTTGGTGCGGTTTCGCAGGTAGAGGGATGTTAGGCTGGAGAGGATCTGTTTGATGGAGCGTTCGGGCGGAAGTAGTTTGGACTGAGCGGCCATGGCGGAGCTATTGGATGCTTATCAGCCAGATTCGGGCGCATACATGTCCGCTGTTGAGTGAGTTGAGGGAGTTGGGGTGGGAGTTGAGGAGAAAGAGGCCATTGCCATGACGGAGGTGACATGTGATACCCCAGGAAACTGGGGGAGATTCAGCCGAGGAATCCACTCTCGTAATCTCACTGGCCTAAGGCAGTCAACACTACTCCATATATTACTTGAAGATACTCGCAAGAACCTAATTCATGAGAAAAATATTCGTAGAGATCGGCAATTCCTTAATTAGAAAGAGTGATACAACCCTGAAATAACCACATGTTTATCCATATGTAGTCATGTAGAGACAAGGTAGTGGCAATGACACTGAGATGCCAATGATAACGAGATTTCACCCTTCTCTCGAGCCCGAAACGTATATACAAAAGAACGGGGTGAGTAGATAATACTCAAAAGACATGCGCTAGTATGTACAGTATGATAAAACGCAAGCTGGCAGAAGAATACATAAGGGGCCAAGATTGTAAATCGAGTTGATATAAATCAAGATAAGAAAACCTAAGACGAGGACTTGCTCTCTGATTCATTGCGGCCTGTCCTGGGCTCTACCTGATCCCTCGGACGGATACCGCTGTTTATCTGGGCGGCAATCTGCGCCTGCTTGAAGCGCTCGAATGCTTCGGTGTCTTGCTGCTGAGCAGCGTAGAGTTCATCGACGGTGGTCCCGAGATGGTTAAAGGCCACATCGGCGTCAAAGTCATCGAATTCAGAGAGAGACTGTTCATCATGGAGAATATCAAGCTTTTGTCGAAGAGCGGCAATATGCGAACTATCGTCCTCATATTCGAAAGGCTCGTCGTCCTCGCCAGGAACAAGAGACGGATTGAGGAAGTCGCGGCGGAGGTTCTGGCCGATGCGGTGAATGTGTCCTTCTTGGGAGGTCATGGCCCGAGAGTGGAGGGAAGTTATGGAGCTGGTGCGAGAATGGCGAACGGCATATTGGTCCGTGTCTTCCTCGTCGAAGCAGTTCTCCTCAAGATGGCTGCTGTTCAGATTACCGCCAGCAAAGAAGGAACCGCTTCCATCGTCATCACCGGAGTGTTGAGAGATGGTGTCGGGTACAGTAACAGCGGGCGGGAGCTGAGGAACAATGCGAGTTTCTGGGTATTCATCCTCGAAGCGTTGGATCATCTTATGCAAGGTCATGTCCAAAAACTGGAGGCGGCCATAGTTCGCGTCATTACCTGCACGATCTTCGCGAATAAGAGCCGACTGGATCCGGACTCTGATATTGCGCGCGGATTCCAGCAAATTCTTCGACATGTCGCGAGGCCGTTTAGTAGGAACAGCTCGGGACCTGCGGCGTCGGGGTGTTGTGGTACCACTAGGCGGTAAAGATTGCTCACCAAGAAGATCCAGACCTTGCTGGTCCAGATTCCCGAGACAAACACCCAATGCTTTGACGACACCCGTGCCACCAATAACATAATCCTCGTCGGGAGCGGCGTCATCGTCATCATCATAAGGCTCTTCGGATATAACCGAGTGTCCTACAATATGCTGTAGAATGTCTGGATATGGGATATCCTCAAGCGAAGAAGTAGAGCCAGGAAGCTCGACTGCAATGGCGCCGCCTTCAAGATTCCGCAGAGAGTAAGCCACAATCTGTGATCCCAGAGCTTTGACAACTTCGTTGTTTTCTGCGCTGGGAACATCGATATCGACTGCAATAATTGTCCGTGAAACACGGACAGCTGTCATCATAGACGCGTACACAGCGCATGCTTCTTCTTGAGCAACGGGGTCTGTAGTAGACGCCAACTCCACAATCTGTTGATTCTCAAGAATGTTCAAATGACACAAACTGGGGCACTCCGGCAGTATCTCAGCAAGACCAATGACATGATCCGGTGACAAGTTGACGTCAGCGAGATGAACGCGCTTCAAAGACGACATCTTCGGCAGGAAGCGACGGAAAGCCCCCAGCGCGCTAGGCTGCGACGAGAATAACTCGCGATTGTGGGAGAAATCGATGAAACGAAGATTGTGAATCTGCGCGAGCGATTGGAGCAACGGGGAAATTACTGACGGGGTGAGGGAGCAATCCGCCAGACTCAGCGCATAAAGCGGTGTTTCAGGTTCGATCGCGGCTGTGACAAGATCAAGATCATCCTTTATAGCGTTGCCACCTAGATCCAATCCTTCGCACTGTCCAGCTTTGAGGTACTCGATCACATGCTCCAGACCCTCTCTTGTCAGACCATTGTTCGCAAAGCCAAGTCTTCGGAGACCCATTTTGGTGGTCGCCTGGCAGATCTGCTTCACAGCGTCGACCGAAGGATAACACTCGCTCAGGAGCAGTTCTTCAAGATGATCCCCAGCAAAGCGCTCTGCCAGGGCATTCGCAAAGATCATTCTCACGTCGGCCGTATGCGACTGGGATTGGTTGGTTGTGCCACGACCATCGGCCGCAACTTGGCTTTGAGGGAAAGGAATACCTGACAAATCGATCGATTTCAGAGATTTTGATAGGTGAATGAAAAGGCTCATGTGGCGCCATCCTTCCCGTCCGATTTTTGGATTGTCTTTCAGAGAAAGCTTTTCCACAACACCATACCGTTCCTGCTCAGTAAAGTCTGAAGATTCTGGTCGTCGTAATCGTCTCCGTCGATGGCGCATCTGCTCTACCGTCTTGGTAGCAAGTAGAGCTGAAAGAATGGCTCGCACAGAAGTATCTGTCAATGCACAATTTTCAAGAATGAGTTCACGGACTGGAACGACCGCGAGCCAATCGCTGAATGTTGCCAAATCCTGTGAGGTCATCGGAAAATTGCTCAGATCCAAAGCTGCTACCGTGCCAGGTGACTCGGCCAGTGTTGATGAAGGCTTGGAGATCTCGTCAACCACTCTCTTGAGAACAGGCGTCTCGCGAAGCTGGCAACAACGGCGATATATGCGCACTGGATCGGTTGTCGGGTGACTTTGCGTTTCGGGCCGAGGGACACCTGCTGCTGGACCTTGGGAATACTCTTCATCATCGTCATTCTCTGCATCGAGTTGTAATGGAATTATACCGTTCGCGACTGCTTGTCTTCGCTTTCTCTCCTTCCGTTCTTTCCGTTCTGCTTCAGACCTCTTCTTCTTCTCTTGCTTCCTTGTGTGATCAATCCCTTCCCCATTGGGAGCGGCGTCAGTAGATGGCTTGCTGCTGGTGGTATTTGTCGGGGTAGAGCTAGACTGGGCCTTCGCATCTCTGGTGGCCGGAGCAGGAGCCAAAGACGCGCTGGCCTTATTAGCCAATGTAGCCTGGGGATGCTTCAAAGCCCCAGCTTCGTCTTGGTCCTTCAATTTGAGATCAGCCTTCTTAGACTTATGGTTACTAGCCTCAGTTAGAGGCTGAGGCTGTCGTAATTGATTGGTTGGAGGAGCTCCCTCGTCATCGTCCCGATGGGAGATACCGGCAATTTCAACATCCACACAGAACGCTACGCGGTTAAGTTTGGCTTGATTCAAGTCCGAAATCTTGCATCGGTGCCGATTTTGGTCGACATTCATCACGCGACGTTGAGAGACCACGACATTGGGGTTCAACTTGGGCAACCCACCCGAATTGGACGAGAACTTGCGTAGTGCATTATGAATGAAGGAGGGTGACTTGGGCGAAGTCGAAGTAAGCGAATTAGACTCTTCTTTCCTCTCCTCTTCCCTGTCCCTTAAGGAGTAGGCAGCGCCAAATGGGTTATGCGTATCAATGGTTGGGGTTGTTTTAGGACTCGCAGGAGGGGCTTTCGGACTAGGTTGCGACGGTGGGGTAGTCCCAGAGGAGAACTTCGAGCTTAGACTGGAGATCCACGAGTTTCGTCGTCCGATGGGCTTAGGGTCCGTCTTCCGCGGCGCTGGTGATGGCGTAGATGGCTTTTGCTCCTCGCTCTTCTCAACTGGTTGGGGTTTCGCTTGTACTGGCGCTACATTATTCTGGGGGGCTTGCTTCGGTTCTGAGGTGGAGGGGGCTGGTGTTGGGCGTGGCGGGCTGCTGTTGGAACGAGATCTCCGGTGTGACTTAGGTTGGGAGATCGTTGGCTCTGCCTGTGTGCCAGGCTTATCGCTCGCTGATACTGACTTCGTGCGGGACAAGTGATCTAGAGACGCTGAAGTGTCAGAAGCTATCTCGACCTCGGATCTCCAACAACCCTATCCTGGGGTTGGGAATGTGCTGGCATAAAAAGTGAAACTCACCCTTTTGCGAATGATGAAGCCAGCTCACGTCCACAGTCTGAACTCCTTCCATTTTGAAATCACTCGTAAGTCAAGAGGCAGTATGAAGTAACTTCGCAATGTCCAGAGGGTTGTCGAAGGTTTATCGGCGGTGTGGCGTCGTATAAAGAGCGCAATGACTGGATAGGACTAGACAGAACGACGCATAATTGGCTGGTCCCCCACTTTCCGTTGATAATCGCAAAACAGTTCGAAAGGAGAATCAGGTGGACAACACTAGAGGCCCGATGACAACGAATAAGGTGGAAAAGCTGGGAAATGCGGGAAATGGAATATGGCGTATAATCTGCGACCAAGAGCTCTCCAGATGGGTTAAATCACTATTACAGTAAATGACAACCCAACATCGTCGCCTGATTCAGCAAGAAATACATAGTGAAATCATGCGAGGGGTTACTAAAAGGGATCGAAAAAGTGGCATTGGAGAACTTCTGAATGCACAATTAACTAAGCATAGACTAAGGTGACATAATCGGGGCGAGGGGGCACTCTCATTGGGGAAGTTAATTATTGGAGCAAAAGGGATGGGGATTGGACCAATCCGGAGAACGTTCGGCTCTCCGGTGGCGGAGGACACAAGAACTACGGAGTACAACATGCCTACATTATTATTATAAATCGTGGAGTTTACGGTGGATTAGCCGGGAGAGCCGGGGTGTTGAAAAGGACTTTGGTTTCGTAAAAAAGGGGGGAGGATACTCCATAACGCTCAATACGGGTATCCGCGATGATAGAAACACCTAAAAACGCCACCATGTCCTGGGGGAAAAAGGGCCGAGCAGAGACAACAAAGAAAAAGAAAAAACCTCCCCCACGCAAACCCCTCCGAGAGGGGTATGCGATGAAAAGAAACAGTCATCACGGCGTCAAGCGGACCTCGGGAAATAGGGATATTCCGCCGCACAAAGGCCCCTATTTACTCTAAACCGGGGATATTCTTGAGATATTCCCAGCCATACTCCTCCTCGGGTTTCTCGGCTTCCATGCCA
This sequence comes from Penicillium paneum, assembly GCA_023627375.1. NCBI lineage: Eukaryota > Fungi > Ascomycota > Eurotiomycetes > Eurotiales > Aspergillaceae > Penicillium > Penicillium paneum. Next base: position 110,863 of record JAMAFK010000044.1, read on the forward strand.
AGCGCAAAGCGGTAGGCACGAACTTCATTCTGCAGACCAGAAATGACGCGAGTAGGAACATCATCTTCTTCGCATTTGAGACGGTAGGCGGTGCGAATCATTTCGGCACATTTCATGGTTTGTGCATGCCAGTAGTCCCGGTCGAGTCGGCTCTCTAGATGGGCGTCACGCTCAGCCTGGAGCAGATTGTTGTAATGCTTCTTCTGAGCAAGGTAGTGCATGTTGTTGTTCTGGCAGTAATTGCGGATTTGCTCGAGCATGACACCCACGGCGTGCTCAAACTCTCGGACCATCTTCATGTTTTCCTCACGATGGTGCTTATGATCGGCACTCACAAGTTTTTCCTTGGCTAAGGCACGCTCGAGTTCGGCAATCCGGGCAGCTGTTCCAGGCGTTAGTAAACGAGGATGTGAATCAACATTCCGAGAGACATACTGAGATTGTCACCCTGCTGGCCATTCGGGCCAGAGCTATCGACAATACCGTTCTTCTAAACGTTTGTTAGCTAATATCCAATTCGAGCAATTTGAATACATGATGGCCCACATACCACAATCTCCTCCGCATTCGCGACGATGTTTTTGGTCACATCCCGGTTGTTCTTCAAGACGTCGCTCAATTCCACGACCATCTCATAGAGATGATGCAAATCCATCTGATGGCCAGCGTTCATCGGAATTGCCGCACCCATGGCGCCCATTCCACCGCCATTGATCTGGCCGCTGACCGAAGTGTGGGAGGGGGAAGGAGACGGAGGCTGGCGGGGAGGCATGTTGGATATGCTCATCGCACTACTACTGTTTTCGACGTAACCGGAGAAGTTGCCGTTACCGTTACCGTTGGTGGCCATACTAGACGTGCTCGTGTTCATAGAGACGTCGGCGTCGGCGAAAGCGCGATTCAGTTCCTCAAGTTGAGGGTCGTCAGGAGTGAAGGATTTCGGAGTGCTGGTGCCGTTATCCTCGTCGAACCAAGAGGCGTGGTTTTCCACGCCTAGGACCTCCGATTGAAACTTCTCAAGGTCACGGCGAGTAACGTGCGTGGAGCGACGGCGATGCCCACGCGTGAAAGCCTTGGAAGGGGAGGGGGAAGTGTCGCCCTCGATGGTGGCGGGTGCACTCAAACCAGGGACAGTATCGTCACTGTCACTCGAGTCTGAATCGATAGCAATCTCATCCAAGGAGCTCTGATCAGATTCACAGGTCTCTAGTAGGCAGTTGACAAGCGTGTTGTGCTGGGAGCTCACGCTAGCAGGTGGGGCTAGCGACGGGTCAACACGTGATTGGGACAGCTCACGTGATGATCCCATTCCAACAAGCTCCCTCATCTTCATGAGGGCACTCATTCGAATAGAAAATAACAACTATGTGGCTGCAAAGAAAATCAACAAAAAAAAAGTCATCTAGGGGAGTCGGTTTCCCAACATATCGGTGGGGCGAAGCCTATTTCTTTCCGACCGGCGGAGGACAAGTGTGTAAGTGTAATGGATCAATGACGGTCGAGATTTGGAGAGAATGCGCTCTTGCCCAGTATGAAATGCTCAAATTTTCTTCGGTCCAATCGCACGTGCTCTATGAAGTCTCTAATTTAATCCCTGCAGTCGTACTTGGCACGTACTTGCCGTTTTCATGTTCCTCTATTGGCATCCAAGAGGCTAAACTAGTGTCGCCCTGATGGAAGGTACATATGGCAATATTGGAACATTGCAGCTAGGGCAACGTGCTCGAATCCAAGTAGAAAATAAGGAAGTCACTATCGAGGCATTGGCAATGTGTGATCGTGTAGTATTGTATGCACATATGGGCATGGGGTATTATAGTTTCGTCAAGGCATATCCAACAGGGCTTGCAATCTCTGATCAGAGCCTGGAAGTGAGTAATCGTAGGTTTCAAGGGCACCGCTGCTTCCTTTCCGTTGTGCAATCCGGCCTGCAAGTCTGGCTACGAGCATGCGCATTTTCTCCAACTCTTGAACAAGTTCTCCATCCTTAGTAATAAGATTGGGTTGAATGTCCTTTTGGGGATCTTCGAATGGCTCGAGTAATCGTCGAAGATGTTGCAATTGATCAAGCCGCCGTTGCCGTTGCTGCCTTTGACTGTCGAGGCTCGCGAGCCGCTCACGGAGCTGGCGGTATCTGTGCGACTGGTGTAAGGCAGGTGGAACTTCAATCGGAGAAAGTTCGGATGTGTTTGTAAACTGACCTTGCCTGCTCCTCTTCGCTTGCTTCCTGGCTTTCCAACATGACAGGCATCTTTATGATGTTCCTAAACCGTATAGTCAGTGTTGTCATACCTCGTATAGATATGGATGGAAACTTACATCCCACTTGACAAATCCGTTGTTTTTTCAATACCTCGAGCAAAGGCATCTCGACTCCTTGCCTCTTGACTAACCGACGACCAGTATAGATTTGCAATCTGTTGGGCGATATGGTGTATCGCTTGGGAGGAATAAACAACACGATTGTGCTGCTTAGCAGCTGCATTTACTATAGTGGAATGAGTATCGTATTCATCTCGTACATATTGTGCTGTTCAATCGCGCTTCATGTTCTGACCTTTGTGTAGAACATCTTCAATCACCTTGTCACTCAGATCACCTTCCGAGGTTTCAGCGGCATAGTTTCGCCAGTCTTCGGGTAATTCGAGGCTCTCGGAGAAGATGCGGACTTGGCTCCAGATAAATGCAGATTTCAGCTCAGATATAGTCCTAGTTGAATCCATCTCAAACATAATCCAATGGTGTCAGAGAAGTACCATTGTTGATTCTCCGAAAGTCCCCCGATCTTCTCTGAGCGCGACCTTATCGATAAGACATCACGTGTCTCCCCACAAACACGATTTTGCGGGTTGGCCAATAACGATTTGGGTAATAAACCACCAAAAAATGAGGGAAAGGATTTTTAATGTATCAATTGAATGATGATCTGGTCTTTGATACATGGTCTAGTAGCGCAATAATGGGGTTTCTTGGTGTGGAGTATATCCTCGGTTTAGAGTGTATGTACCTCGGCAATCTAACCGTCCATCGCTTTCGAGGTAGTAATTCAATTCGGTGCAATTATTTCCAGGTCATCACAACTCATTTTAATTTGCGAGTTAGCATAACCTGCGGCATATCTTGCAGCGACTTCTATCATCACTAGCAGCCTCATTCATTATCATTTCATAATGGCAGAGATCAAGCGGCCGGTGGGCTTACTGTTCGACATTGGAGGAGTGTGTGTAAGTCAGCCATTTAACCCAGAAATTGATATGTATATCTGACGAATACCTAGGTTGTGTCCCCATTCCAGGCTATTCTTGACTATGAAATTGCCCAAAACATCCCATCAGGATGGATCAATTTCAGTATCTCGCGAACCGCGCCCAACGGTAGCTGGCACAAGCTCGAACGAGGAGACATCGGGGTGGACACGGACTTCTTTGCGGGGTTCAATGCGGACCTGACAAGTCCCGAACTATGGACACAATTCCACCAACAACTACAGAAGAAACAGGGCACAGATGGTTCTACCATCCCTCCACTGCCGACGGTGGATGCAGAATGGCTATTCTGGGAGATGATGCGGATATCTCGCACGCCAGACCGATATATGTACCCAGCTCTGAAGAAATTGAGAGAGTCAGGACAGTTCCTGATGGGCGCTCTATCCAACACCGTTATATTCCCCGACGGACATGAATATAATGATGCATCCGACGTTAAGAAGCAATTCGATTTCTTTATCTCGTCTGCGCACACGGGCCTCCGCAAACCTGACCCCAAGATCTACCAGGTGGCGTTGCAGGAGATGGACAATTTAGCTAAGAGACGAGGACTAGCCGGAGCTAATCCCGACGATGTTGTGTTCTTCGATGACATTGGCGAGAACCTGAAGGGAGCGAAGAAAGCTGGCATGCGTACGGTGAAAGTCATACTTGGAAAGACCCAAGATGCGGTCAAGGAGCTGGAGAAGCTCACAGGCCTTCAATTGCTGGACGAGGACAAGGCACGATTGTGAGGCGTTATACATAGAAATGTATTCCGAGCAGAATATCCGAATTATATGTAGAAGGATGAAGGAATACGAATTCTAGAACATTTTCTTTATTTTCCCAATTTTCCTGAATTAATTGTCGTTGTCTCTTGTCTTTGCCATATTTAAGAAGTTGATGTTCACTCGTCGCCGACCTCATTTTCTGGAGGGGGATGCAGCCACACGCTAAGCGAAATCCCGCACAAAGTCGACCCACGAAAATTTCCCACTTCCTCTTCTTCGTCCATCTCCAGCGCCCCTCGACACCCCGTCAAAATGGTGAGTTCGATCGCTGATGGCTGAAATAGTCATTATGCATTCCTTTTGCATTTTATTTCCTCTCCGATTCCTATCGGAGCCGGGTCCCTGCAAGTTGCTTCGGCGTAATTTCTGAAGCGTTAATTGCTGACTCGCGATCTGGTTTATAGCCTTTCACCAAGACCGTCAAGTCCAACGCCTACTTCAGGTGAGTTCGATCCTTTTATCCTGTGATAATATTCTGGAAGTTTCTGCTTGCTAACTTTTCTGATTATAGTCGCTTCCAGACTAAGTACCGTCGCCGTCGCGAGGGTAAGACCGACTACTATGCTCGCAAGCGCCTGATCACCCAGGCCAAGAACAAGTACAACGCGCCCAAGTACCGCATGGTTGTTCGCTTCACCAACCGCGACATCATCACCCAGATCGTCTACTCCGAGGTCACCGGTGACAAGGTTCTTGCCTCCGCCTACGCTCACGAGCTCCCCAAGTACGGCATCGAGCAGGGTCTTACCAACTGGGCTGCTGCCTACGCCACCGGTCTGCTCCTTGCCCGTCGTGTCCTCAAGAAGCTCAACCTTGACGAGCAGTTCAAGGGTGTCGAGGAGGCTACCGGTGAGCACTCTCTCACCGAGGCCATCCAGACCGATGATGGCGAGCGCCGCCCCTTCAAGGCCTTCCTCGATGTTGGTCTTGTCCGCACCTCGACCGGTAACCGTGTCTTCGCTGCCATGAAGGGTGCCTCTGACGGTGGTATCTTCATCCCCCACTCCGAGCGCCGTTTCCCCGGTTACGACATCGAGTCCGAGGAGCTCGACGCCGAGACCCTGAAGAACTACATCCACGGTTCCCACGTCGCCGAGTACATGGAGAACTTGGCTGATGAGGATGAGGAGCGCTACAAGTCCCAGTTCGTCAAGTACATCGAGAACGAGATTGACGCTGGTGACCTCGAGGAGATCTACTCTGATGCCCACAAGGCCATCCGCGAGGACCCCTTCAAGGCCGATGAGGATGCTGGCCCCAAGAAGACCAAGGAGGAGTGGAAGGCCGAGTCCAAGAAGTACAAGGTCCCCCGCCTCACCCACGCCGAGCGCAAGGCTCGCGTCGAGGAGAAGATCCGCAAGCTTGCCGCATAAGCGTCTCGCTTCTTATCTTTACGACCAAAAGTTCCTACCAATATTTCAATTGAGGGAATAGGCTACTGCTGGCGTTCTATTCATGTGATGTAGTTTTTGACGGATCATGGCACATACCACTTTTTATTTTTACCATCGGAAGGAGGTTTATTCCTGGGAGCAATTAGTTCGGTGTTCATTTCAAGGCAATTTCTTTACTCAGTTCTAACTGCTCCCCCAATGTCCATCTGTCTTGTTCCCTCATTTGCCTCCTTGCATTTGCCTGTAGCTGGGACCTTTATTGCAGAGCGAAGCGAAGCAATTATAGCGTAGTTGAATCCACTTTCTATTTTTCTGTTATGCAGGAGATATTATGCTCATTATGATCATTATGTTTATGCAGGTGATCTTCGTAATTACATCAGGCCATTGTGGTTCGTCGCAGGTTAAAATTAGATCGACGCCATGCACACAAGCGCCAATGCCGATGGGATAAGTGGCTCCCAACCCCACGAGTGCGTTGCCAGCGCAGCAACTTAGTGGCTGCTCAACGAGCAAGGATGCCAAAAAAAAACCAAAAAGAGCGCTAGATCGTTCCATTGCCTGCCATCGATCTCCGCTTTAAGGGGCCGTTGGATCCCCGAAAAGACGAACTCTCACTTATTTCATCTCTTGTATATATATCCCCCACCTACCTAATCTACACATTCACCATGAAAAGATACCAGCAACACACCCACGCAAGCTGGCACCGCGCCTACACAGGCAAATTCGATTGCCCCTGGTGCCAAAACCCTCACCGGCCAGAAAGCGCAACACCCCAGAGCCCGAATCACAAACACCGTAAACCCGCACAGGGCTCAGACAATGGCAGGTCCAGCCGAGCAAATGCGACACCGACACCTGTCGGACAACGGATAGCTCATGAGAGCCTTGAGAGCCCCGAGAGCTCTGACGTTCCTGTTGAAGAGCAGGCTGCTGGCACCCCGCCCGAACCACAGACTCCAGAGTCGGCTCCAGAGTCGGCTCCGGACGCGAACGACGAAGAGACACCAGAGCCGGAATCCGAGTCAAATTACACGCCGATTAATATGGGACGGACCTCGAGGCACGGGAATAATGTGTCGCGTCCGCCGCTTCCCGAGGAGTGGACGAAGGAGGAGGTTGAGGATCAGGAGCATGGGTAGGAGATTCTAGCTGATGGCTTTGGTCACCGCTGGTTCGTCACTGTGCTGACGTGTCACTTTTTCAATAGTGCTGCGGGATGGAGTCCACCGACAGTGGAAACTTAGCGCTTTGGGCTGGATACGTCTAGGGAGGTCTGAATGCCCGGCAACAACATTGATTCTCCTAGAGGAGTCTCGAGCATGACTTGGTTGGAATACATCGAGTCGAAACATCCACATCAAATTACAGATATCAGGATCTTGCTCCGCACAAATTTCTATTGTACATAATTTCACCAATCTATTCAGACTCTAATTACACCCCCCTTGACCTATCGTCATCATCACTCAACTCCTCTTACGTTTCGCAGATTTCCTCCGGCGTTAAGTTCATTCCTGCATCTTGCAAGGTAGCGGATCGTCTGGGCTCGTTCTACCTGGCATTGCCTGCGGAGGTGCCTGATTCGAGGACTATTTCGCGGTAGTTGAGATATTAAAGAATTAATCAACGCGAAGTTGGCTGCCGACTCGGTTTCCGTGGACTCCACCCATGCCATTTGCGATTCGTATGTGTCATCATCATCATCATCAGCCTGGGCCACCAGTGAACACTCTGACTCGTCAATGTCACCGAGAGCCTCTGATGCACTGCGCTCCAATGCTTTAAGGGCTTCTTTGCAATCTTCACTCAATCCCTGGAGTAGGATAGCTTTGGCCTTATCGTACCCTTTGATTAGCTCTGCTCGTGCCTTGTCTAACAAGCTGAGTTCTTTGTCGATGTCTAGACGTTGAGATCGAGATTGAGGTCGAGGTTCCCATTCTAGACCAGGGGTAGAACCAGAACCAAAGTCATCGTGGGAGTTGGATTGAAATCCAGTTGGCTTAGCTCGAGCGGGGCTTGCGTACCAAGCCTTGTCACGAGCAACGCGCATTTCTGCAGCCATCATCTGGAATTCCTTGCGAAAATCATCGGGTTTTCGCCAGAGAACACCTATCCTTTTCTGGTTGGCGCGAAGCAATCCACGATAATGACCAATTCTCTGTGGGTTGCCAGTCATTTCTGCATCCGAAAGCGCGTTGTCAAGTCTCACTTGCTCAAGGCGTGGATCAGGGTAGTCCTTTATGATCTGGTCAATCAAGTCACATGCTTCGACTTCTTCGCGAGCCCATTCTATCCGTACTTGACTGAATTGCAATGCCGACAAAAGGAAACTGGCGTCCTCGCCCTTGATACTAGACAGTTTGGACTTGGCCATATCCCAGTCGCTCTTCAACTCAGCTTCCTTGGATTGCCTTTCAAGCTCTTTGTTGGCGCGAATTTGAGTTTCGCGACTGATATCCAGATCCCTGAGGAGAGCTTCGAGGATTTCCTTGTCAGGGATCTGAAGCAGCAGAGATTTGGCTTTATCATAATCATATTGCTCTTTCGCTTCTTGGCTCTTCGCTATAAGGTCTGTCACAGACTCCGTCGTGGCCGAAGGTTGAGTATGTATGCCCACAGAAGAGCTAGCCGGGCCGCTAGCCAGGCCGCTGGCCAGACCGTTATGTCGGGGTCGCGAGGCATAATGTGTAGGCAAATTGTCTGTCCACAGGGATAACATGTTAGTATGTCCTAAAAGACTCCACGGCAATGATGCAACATACCATCCGAACTGATCTCAACATCGAACCCAGCGTGTGAGAATGTTTGCTTCGCAGAGCCCTGCGCAGGAATACTTTCTACTCTGCCTTGAACCACTGGCAACGGCGAATTCGAATGAGCCACGTTGCTGTGATTCGGATGATTGACGTCATGGATATGGGAACGCAATTCACCTATGAGTGATTCCAGTTGAAGATCACTCAGAGCCTTGTCAGAATTTATCATTCTTTGCACCAGCGTCCTGACACACTTCCAGTGCCAGCCCGAAACCTCATAAAATTGATCAGCAACACGATGCCAAAAGTCGGGATTGCCTTGCTTTTTTCTGTAACGACTTTTGTGCACAAGGCAGATTTGAAACAGTATTAGCTGCTGATCAAGGCTCAACGACGGCAGTGCAGGCCGGTCCCACTGATACTCTCGGAACATCCTCCAACCGGGGGTCATAATATATTCAGTGACTGTAGTTGCAGCAAGCCTTGCTTCTTGAAAGGTTCCTTGACGAGACCAACATTACGGATGTTGTCTGCTAAAAAAAAACATACATCTCCCGACATCCACACTTGTAGGCCATGACGCTGCCCGGAATGCAGCTTCCGCTAGCTTTATGAGCATTAGATCGCTTCCTTTTGCACCGAGGATAGTGCTCCCGATCGGTCGGTGTTCAACTCTGCCTGAGATTCCTGATTGATAGGGCATTTGTCCAACTAGAGACGATCAGTTATTTACTCGGGAATCGTCGCCAGGAAATGAGAAGGGGGAAAAAGATAAGCACTGAAAGTACTGACAAGGTAGCACAAGCTGAGGGATTCCGAGGACAGGAGAGATGAATTTTTCACCAATAGTTCCAGCACTTGACGGACTCCTGAGTCTAGTCAGTCTTCAAATTATGGAAAATCCAAGGGAATGGGGGAACGACTCATTAGCGATATCCCGGTACTTCGGGTTAGCAGAGCCATATGGCATAATCATAATGGCCTCAGACAGGGTGTTTGGATCTTGTGAGAATATGTTTTCGTCGAACCATCTCTGGAATACTTTCAGTTCTTCACGGTATGCATTGTACTCATCCAGAGTGACTTCTTTGCCAATCCCCCTAACACATAAAGTGTCAGATTTTCTTTTTGCTCGACAAGTGCCAAATCTTACCATCTATAACGCAAAACCGGGCCTTCAAAAGGGAGTTTCTCATATTTAGATTCATACTTCGATCGGAAGTCGTCAAATCCGTGATAGTAGTCATAGCACATAGACCAGAAGGCACTCTGTATAAGCTAACGTTAGTTCCATATCGCTACGAACTGGTGAATTACTTGAATACCCACCTTGGACAGGTATTGCTTCAGTGGCTTTCCGTTCGCCTCCAATGGAGGGCACTTTTCCCATCTCTCAGCGAGACTAATCTCGACCCGCTTAGTGCCCAAAAAGCTCTCGAGGACACCAACAAATTCATCCACTATAGCTTGATGCTGGGGGTTGCTGTGGGGGAAAAAGTCGAGTGGATAGATGATCTTCGACGGAAATGCCGTAGAGTTGTCGCTAAGATCCAAAGTATGAGAGGCAATATAATGGAGATCTGACAAGCTGCGGCCGAACAGTCCCATAACATGGAAATGACTGATGACTGAATTAGAGAAGTCCTGTGGATCAACTGACTAGAAACTCACGGAGAATTCACAACTATACCATCCATAGACGTTGATTCAGTAGATGGTCTGATGGAGAAAAGCCCATTGCAAGTTGCAGGTGCCCTAATACTCCCAGCAGCTGTGTTTTCAAAAATCAATGTCTTTGCTCAAACATGGACTTCTTATTTGAAGAAGAAAGACTTACAATCGCCACCGACAGAAGAATCTAGCCACGAATATCCTGCTAATGCCGCAGCTGAACCGGAGGAACTTCCCGACGGGCTCTGGTATTCGTCGCCGCGTGGGTTTATGGGGCAATGGAAATCAACCCACTGATCCGTAGGCTCATCAGAGGATGCAAATTGAGTCATCTTTGTCTTTCCAACAATGATCGCTCCCTGGTCAATAAGCTTCTGAACGTATGAGGCAGTCTTCTCTTGAGGGGGGTACAGTTCTGTATATGCACGACTCATCATGGTCGTTTTTGTTCCGCTGAGGTGGAATATATCTTTCAAGCAGACCCGAACACCTGCGAGCGGACATTCTGGTGAAGGACGTGAATAGAGTCGACTGGGAACTGCGACCTCTTTCCAAATCCCGTCGTCACTGATAGAACTGAAAGGATTGAATCTAATAGTGCTTGTTAGTGAATAAACCGTTCGCTTTCGTCGCACTCTTCTGTTGAGACCTTGAGAACAAACCTTTCGGGCTGGAGAACATTTTCCGGCAAGACCCCAAAAATGAACGCGTCGAGACAGTCCGGATATAGCCGCCAGGCTTGGTGAATGTTGGAGCCATGAAGAAAATAAGGGCCTGCTGGCAGGCCAAGCGCGCTGGATGTGTACACTGTCGAAAAGTTCTGAGATACTAAGGTCGATTTACCTTGATGCAGTTCCTCAGGAGTGCCGGTTAGGACTATTGAACGGGAGAATTCTCCATTTTAGACATCGTCTACGTGATGAAAGAGATTCAGTTGCTGCATAAGTTTTTCGGTGCTTTCTTGCACTATCTTTGCCTCAAGAAGAACAACAGCTTTGGTCTCCTGGATGTGAACATTTTCAAAAATAGTGCCTTATGAGAACAGCTCAATACAATTCCACCTAGGATATAGATGCAAGCTTACCAATACCTGTGGGTGCATGAGATATTTAGTACTCGCAATCATTTGCGTTATAATGTGATCAAACCCCATCTCATCTATGGGGTGCGGATGCGCCCAAAGTGGGGATGATTGGCTTGAACGATAGAAAAAAAAAAGGATGTTTGAAATATTCAATGAATTTGACACAGTGCCAAAGGTCTTTTCGGGACTAAATAGAAGCTCTCAGACGGAGGGTTCCTGTACACCTTCCCCCTCTTTCCCCTCTTTCACCTCTTTCCCCATGAAGTTATTGATCATCTGAGCGATAACATCGCATCAATTTTTCTGCCTCTTGGAGGGGAAAGTAGGTCTTTTCTACCTGCGGTCGAGAATAGATAAATAGTGGCGCAAGCACAGGGCTGATTTTGTTTTGGCCTATTTGGGAATCACTACAATCTTCTCTTCCAATCCCTCTACTCGAGAACTCCTTGAATATTGCTTCACTGCGCAGAATTCGCCATCCAAGGCTACTTGATCGCAACAATGCATCCACATGTGGTATGCTTACTCTGGACATCTGGTGATAGCTAGTAATTCTGACAACAGCTATTTCAGAGTCAGCTTGTCTCAAGCGGCACGGAGTATACCGATACTCACATCAAATCCTGGGCTCAGGATATCCTGGCCAAGGCATTGCAAGATACTCGCCAACACCCATGGAAGCGTGCTTTTGCTGGAAAAGAAGTCAATGTTTTGTCCCCGCAAGTGGCCGATGTCATTAAATTTGACTACAGGAACGCCTGTACCAACGCCGAGAATGGAAACTAAGATATGGTTTAGATAGTTTTCATCAAAGAGGTTAGATCAAGAATTATTATTTAGCCACTTTAAGTTGGTTGAATGTGAGATTGGAATATGTAGCAAACTTGATTTGCCTAGTTAGATATTCCAATTCAATTTATACGCTGATTTCATGTCATTTGTTGTGTTGGTCTAGTAAGTCCCTGAATAAGGCTCAACTGACCCCCCAGGGTCGATGAATACCAAACCCAACCTTGGAACCATTCCCAACGCTTAATAAGCAGATCTGTCATTCAACGGTCCATAAGAGTCATGGAGAGAGGCATATTTCGCTATCTCAAGTGGCAGGAGCTATACAAGGTTGAAAGACCTTTCCAGGTCCTCATTGACTTGCCCGAGGATGCTGAACTGAAGCGGCAAACAAACATGAAATTTGAAGATGGTCCGGAGGTAACCATTACAGATATTCGAGCTGTTCAAAGTGGCCCCCAGATTGACACACACGGAGTCACATATGCCTATCATGATAGTAGTCTCACTGAAGACCAGTTTCTTGATAAGGCAAATGTTGAGTCAATATACCTTCCAGAGTGTGAGGCACTGCTTCGGAACTCATTGGATGGGGTCGACGAGATTCATTTCTTCAATTGGCTGGTATTAAGCATAAAAATTTCCTCTTTGTGGATATCTCATTGTTAACACATGCAGGTACGAGATACCAGTTCTGTCTTATCAGGCAAAGAAGTAGATTTGAACAATCCTTTGGCCCTGGTTGGACCCGCAAGAGTCGTTCATATTGGTAAGGAGTGTGACACTTTGGCTAGTCTACGTCGCTTATTTTAAGCTAACTTTCTGAAGATCAAACACCCACTAGCGCAGTAGAGAGGGTCTATCTAGAGCTGCCATCAAAGGCAGAGAAACTTCTAGAAGGAAGACTTCGTCTGATCAAGTTGGTTCTTTCTTGACTTCTTACGTGAGTCGATATGGTAACCGGATATATAGATGATGATTTTAGCTTATGGCGCCCAGTTAATGGCCCAGTGGAGAATTTCCCACTCGCCCTGTGTGACGGTCGAACAGTCTCACCTACTGCACGAGTGCAGTCAGATCGAATCAGACGGAAATATACCGGAGGCACAACTTTTGTCTTACAAGAGTCTGAGCAAAGATGGTACTACCTCAGTCATCAGAAAAACAATGAGGTTACTATATTCAAGAATTTTGATTCGGATTGTGATATGACGCGATGTAAGCAATCGCACATAAGAAGACTATTATAAGCAACTGACATGTCATAAATAGACGCCCCTCATTCCTCCTTCGTGCCGCTTATTCATGCCCCTGGGACTCGGCCTCGCCGAAGCATCGCGGTTAGAGCGATGGTGTTTACATATGCTCCGAATTAGTTAGTTATAAGATATATGGCGGCCTCAACCATCCGCAGTTTGGATGAAATCAACCATGCAGGCAGACACGGTTTTTTCTTTCATAAAGCCGCATATGATTCCTCAAGTCTAGGACCAGGATATGTATGTACTTGGCTGAAGAGCAAGAACAGGGTGAGATGGGCCATTTCGATCACTTGAGGAGCTTTTGTTTGCTTTGTTTCTAGGCAATCTCTGTTACTATTGGCCAGTTTAGCCCAAGGCCTATCATAAGATAAGCTTCCTAAACTCATGGCCATTCTGAATTGCCCCCGAGGCAGTTGGAAGGACAGGCGTAGTGACGTATATATATCCAGGGTCTGAGAAGTTCAGACTGCGACAACGCCAAGACATCTTCAGGCTTGGCAAGATTGTTTATGTACACAAAATAGCCTAAAAGGGAATTTCTTCATTACTTTTGCATAATTATGCCCTCTGAATCTCAAAACGACCATGGACATCTCTAGCATTGGCGTCACACTTTCTGTCAAGGCCCTGATACACATATTTTATTTGGCGAGATCGCTGGATCTGAGGCAAAAAGACAGAAATTTGCAAAGAATGTTGTACTCAGGTAGCGAAGTCCTATGAGTTCTTCCTTCAAGCGCGTCTATGTACATTGTCTAATATGTCTCCCCACCCCTGGTATGGGCTTTTTACATCTATCCTGCTGGTTCTCACCTTGTGCCAAGCTATAGATATCTGGCCTGGGACAGAAAATGTATTTACAACATGGTTCCCGTCCGATGAATATTGTGGCAAATGCCGTGGTAAGTCAATTACCAATCGCACTTAATCCAGCCAAGAAAAGAGCACGTCGTAAAACGCCTTGGGGTCTTGGAGGAAGGGTGCATGACCTAGACCCGGGAACATATGGAGCGTGCAGTTAGGGATCATGGCTGCGGCAGCAGGGCCGAGTACATCATAATGTCCCAGCTTCGCAGCGATGGCAGGAGGTGACCATGCTTTACCAAGCGCCGAAACGTCACTGGCCCCCACCAAGAGGTAGGTACGTGTCTGCAGGAGAGGCAGCTGGTAGATGATCGGCTGGCTGAGTAAAGCGTCGGTGACGAGGGCCATCACGTACGAATAGTCGGAGCCATAATCGCCTGCGTAGATATCGGCTAGCATGTTGACCCAGGCATCATATTCAGGCTTCCAGGGGGCATTGGGGAAGTAGTTGGCCTGCTCATATGCCTTGAGAGTGGTAAAGTTCGACACAATCCCGCTCTTGTACGACGCGTCAATTGATAGGTAGGGAACACCCTTGGCTACCCAGTCCTCCAAGCCTAGGGGATTGACGAGGAAAAGCTGTTGGATGCTGGCCGGGTACATAAGGCCGTAGCGGGCGGCAATCATGCCACCCATCGAATGGCCGATTACGGTGACTTGATCGATGCCTAGCGCAGTGAGCAGACTGTGGATATTCAACGCCTGCTGTTGCACGTTGTAAGAGTAGCCTTGAGGCTTGCTCGATTTGCAAAAGCCGATGTCGTCGGGCAGGATCACTCGGTAGCCGGCGGCCGACAGGTGACGCGCTGTGTCGGACCAGGTGACGCCGCAGAAGTTGCCGCCATGCAGCAAGACGGCTGTCTTCTGAGTCTTGTTTTGTTTCCTTGCCGGGATGTCCATGAACGCCATCGTGAGGTTCTGGCGCTGATTGAAGAAGTTGAATAGCTTCACCGGCCAAGGGTAGGGGTAACTGGATCCGTAAAGGTCTGCTGGCACATGGCCATCGTAGATGGTGCCAATTGGGTCGGGGTCTGACTGCGCGAAGACAACAGTCGTACACGACAGAATCGCCGACAAGGCACTGAAGACGGAGAATATCTTCATGATATGGTTGCTTGAAGAAGGACGAAGTGTAAGGAGCACGGCGCTCTGTCAATGGTATAAGAGGAAAACAGACTTATTTCTTTGCCTCCTGATGAAACATATATATACCAGCTTGAGAATTATTTTAATGTGAAATGAAGGCGGATTCCAGTGTAGCTAGCACCAGAGCTAGGGGCACCGCGATGCTACCTATTTGTGGTTAGCGATCTAGGGGCTGATCACAGCCTTTCCTGTTTCGCTTTTCAACCGAATAGGGGCTTTTCAATTGCAATTTCATTAGTACAAACTTGATGTCCCAATCAACTGAATTTCACTAGCACGTACTTGGTGTAGTTACACTGTTGAGGAGGGGCCGTGCCCAGGTGCCCACTATGCTGAGTAATGGCCACCTCCAGCCCTGGATGTCTTGCTCTTCAGCAATTCAACACGCAAATTCATATTGATTTTTGTCCAAATGAGTTACTTTCGGTGTTTCCGACGTATACATGTACATGTACTTGATTGCCATTCATCGACCATCCAATCATGAGCAAATTGGCCCCCAACAATTCTCAAACTAGCGCCGTTAACGCCATGCAGCGCGAAATTAATCACGTATACATCTTTGCGACCCCCGCCTAGCGTCCCATTTTTTTTTACAAGGGTTTCGGATGAAACGGGCCAATGCCCCGATCAGGCCGCGCGATGTAACTCAATTCCAAAAAAGCGAAAACTTCAGCGAATAAGACCCTTGTCACTCTGCTGCATGACACGCTAACACGCTGTCCCGCCGGTACCGCGGTAATGTACTTATGTCGAGATGCGAAAAAAAAGAGGTAGGCTGAAGGCGACATCACTACTGGTACGGCCTTGAATTATTACATATGTATCGGCCGTCGCGCTCAATCGGTTTTACAAGACCATACTACCCACCTCCAGGCGACCTCTAGCAATTTGCTATGTCCAAAAATACCTCAGGACCAAGCAGGGCGTTGGAGATCCAAGTGCCATGTATCGTGTTCCTCGTCACCACGCCGGCTTTTGTGGCTATACGACTGTGGTCCCGAGTCAAGTCTAAGTCGGGGCTGGGCTGGGACGACTATACTATTTTGGCGTCTTCCGTGAGCTATTCATTCAAAACATTGAGCTCTCATATGCAGATCTAACGCTACTATCAAAAGATCTTTGCAGTTATTGTCATGGTCTTCATGCTGGCGTCCTGTGCCTATGGCTTTGGCCAACATATCGCGAATCTCACAACATCGCATAAGCTAATGACTCTGAAGGTACGTTGGGAATTCTCTCCCCACTGCAGTGCTCCCGTTTCACGTTGTGGCTACGGATCGCTGATCTCAGTCCTACCAGCTCTTTTTCGTTAGTCAAGCTTTCTATAAGCTCACCATGAACATGACGAAGATGTCCATCCTGATGCTATATCTGCGCATTTTCATCCAGCGTTGGTTCCGGATCACCTGTTATGTGCTCTTGGTTATCATCACCTCCTATATGGTGGCCACCTTCTTCGCTTCCGTATTTCAATGCACGCCAGTGGCTCGGGCCTGGAACAAGACCATTCCAGGATCATGCATCAACATAACCACTAACTGGTATGCCAACGCCGGCTTCTCGATAGCTACCGATATTATCATATTGACTCTGCCAATGTACCCGCTCTACATATCGAAAATCCGGTTGAAGCGGAAAATCGCCTTGATGGGGGTATTTGCCCTCGGCACCTTGTAAGTTCCAAATACCTCGGTGCAGGCGTCAACTCTAGACTGACCCCGAGTTTTCAAGTGTCGCGATTACAAGCATTCTCCGGATGCAGACGCTGGACTTCTCGTCCACCAGTCCTGACATTACCTGTAAGTGTCCTCATAGCCACCCCGTACTGCTCTTGCTCAAGCACTCTACAGACGACATAGCCTCCTCGGTATGGACGATAACCGAAGAAAATGTGGCGATTACCTGTGCCTGCCTGCCAATGATGTGGATGCCACTTGCTAGGCTCTTTCCCTCGGTTTTTTCCATAGATCATGGGGCCGACAGCTATGGAAGCTCGGCTGCCAAGAGCTCGGAACCTAAGACCACTTCGCGTCCCCGAAGCAACTGGACCCAGCTTCATGCGTACCCTGATAACAAGGGCATCAGTATGGACCAAACCAGCGATTCCCCAAAACGCTCATCCGAAGATGGCGCGGGCGAGGGCGGCGAATCCCAGTGTCAAATTGCAAATGGCATCACGAAGGTGACAGAGTATTATGTCTCTTATTCTAATGCTAAATCGCTTCGAGGCAAATATATCCCCAGGCCCGAATAGGTCGAATAATTTGTGGGGTCCTAGGCATACGACAACTGAGATGTGTTTACTCTGGATTATCGTTGGAAAAGAATAAGTGGAAAATAGAAAAGGCGGTCAACTTAGGTATGACGTACGGGTACGGGGACACTGAGCTTTGTCGAAGTATGCATACCGGATCCTACCGGAGGATCCATTAATCCTATCAATGTGTGTCGTTTCTTTAGTCTGCCAAGGGAGCAAATACAGAAAGACAGACTGATTGAAATCATTGATTGTTTCTACGGATACGGTTTGGCCGACAAGCTTTCCAAGGTTGTCCTCAGCAAGACAATATGGGCTTTCCACTACCGCCAGAGTTGACATGCATCATTTTGGAGTACATTTCTCACGACGACCCCCATTTAGCCAAATATGCAACAATCAGTCGCGACTGGCAGGCGATCGTCGAGAGCAAGACATTCGCATACCTCGAAATCGACACCTCCGAGCGGTTAGCGGAATTCAATGAGCTATCATGGGACCGAAGAGGGAGCTATGTTCGAATTGTACATTTGATTGTTCAACTAGAGTCATACTATGATAATGGCGACGCGTGCATGCGCTACGAAAATGAAGGGGAGATGCAACGAAACAACAAGATTTTTAACACATCGATCCAATCATTTTTCAATACTCTGGCCAAATGGCCCGCAAAAGAAGGCACCAAATTGAGTCTTTCGATTGAGGCCCAGTCCCCCGATGATATTCTAGATCAAACACCCGAGGAAACGAGGTACCGTTTTGGTGATTTCCAGGATCAGAGATTCGAAAGATCATACCTTCATTTCAATTCGGAGATCGCTGGTATCAAATGGCCGGCCATTCCCACAGTCACCGCCCTTGTAATCAGAGGAGGGAAAGATACATTGAACCAGCTTCTTGTTCTCTCATCGTATCGAAGTTACCTCGACTATACCGCCTGGAACTTTATTTGAATGATTCTTACAAATGGGATCCGGAACTGAGAAAACGCCGTAGAAACGGTATGCTACCAGAAAATGCTCGGCAGGATGTAATATACTAATCGGAAATCTAGATTTCGCGGATTCTATTCTACTATGGCCTGTCAGTATACGGGAGCTCTCCCTTGACTTCTGGTATAGGGCCCCTTGGAATCAAGACTCTTCCCCACCGGCCTTGACTGAGAAAGGAAAGGCAGACCTGCTAAACTCGCGATTACGGGAGTTCTCGCAACAATTGGAAGTAATGAGAGTGGCGAAATGTGTGCTTGGAAAAGAATTATTCTGGCCCACGGATGACCAGAATCACAATCTCCAGCTTCCGTTTTGGCCCCATCTTACCGATCTGTCGGTGGGATACGAACCGGTGACTCCAAGTGGACACTGGATGTACGCGGAGGAAGGAGCTCAAGAATCTGAATATAAGGATGGTTATCACTTGAGTGGCCCAGGCTCCGATAATGAGATGGATGACACCAATTTATATTGGATAGCCCCGGAGGACCGCGATGGCAGAATATTTCGGATTGAGCCCATTCACGAGTCTTTCGATGCGTATTTTCTCTCAGCTGCCAATGCCGCTCTCCGCATGCCCAAGCTGGATAATATGGTTTTGGAAGTGACGAACGCCTGGAATCGACACAAGTTCTCGTACACTGTGAGGAATGGAGTAGCGAATGCGACCTGGTTTCATGATTATGCGCCTTCGAAAGTATACAGGCCAAGCGATAAGGTCTTACAACTCTGGAAGCAGGTTGCTTCCGCGCGTACTGGAGGTGAACTTGAAATTGAAATTACCGAGCTCATTTAGAAGTTTCATTCGATTCTGCAAAGCGTTTACCCCGACATCAATATATGCCAGTCGCTTTAGGAATAAAGTAGCTCGACAATGAGGAGGGATGGTGGCAATCTATGCTTAAATCCTTGACATCTTCCCGACGATCAGGCTGCAATTGACAACCCACAAATAGCTCAGCCGTAGTTGATGACCGAAAAGTAATAGGGGTGTTCGGCGAGTCCGATTGAGCGGGATACCAAACAATTTCATTCTTTTTTTGAATTATTCAAAGCTTCAGGAAAAAGCTAGATTACAAGGAGCTTCAGTAAGAGAGACTAAAGACAAACATGAGCGGCAGCAGTTGTATCTTACGATCTGGTGGGTTGTTAGACCGTTGGCTCCTTCCTTGCGAGGTCGTACCTGCCCATTGCACCTTCCTAGGGTACAACCGAGGGCTTAAGCGAACGAGGTTTGCATGTGAGGCAAAGGACGCACAAAACCCATCATGGCTCTAAATCTTGTTCCTTTCCTTTTCTTCCGCTTCATACTTGTGATTCTAGTTGAAAAATGCACTCTTTTTGTAAAAGATCTGACACGTAACATTGTAGACATTTCTCCACTTTTACAGGGCTTCGATCTCAGCGGTAAAGGGAAAAGAGGAGTGTAAACGACCTAGAAAGGGAGAAGTGATAATGAAGTCATTGTATGAATGGGCATCACACGACGTGGCTGGGACTTGCCAGAGAGAGGATATGGAGGGTTCAGAATCCTCATCATAGAGAAGGGGGATGGGAATGGGGACAAATTCTAATGGTAGACAGGTTAAGGATGTTTCACTTATATACAAACATGCATGGCTACGACATATCAACTATAGGATCCTCTTCTCCAACCTCGTGCCACTGGCTCAAGGATCGATGAAAAGAAATACTTCACAAATAGAGGTGCCAAAAAATACATGTCAATGACACGAGTGCCATTGAACAAACTGTTCCGCCGCAGTGTGCAATGCAGGGACCAGCCTGTGGTGAACCGTCTTGTTGATCACAGTCACCCAACTAGTCAGTAGTGAAGAGGAAAGAAAAAAGATATGAAGAGCCGGGGGAAGGGATCGTTATATACCTTTTCCCTGTGGCGGTGGCAGATTCATACAGGAATGGCATCTCTTATTGGAAATGTGATTCAGTCTTTGGTGGGAGGCCATAATGTTGTTTGTTCCTAGAACTCATATTTCAGGACAGGCATTATAGACACCGGCTTCTAAATTGGGTACCATTTCTGATACCGCCTTATACATTGTATACCGCTTTTTTTGTCAAACTACACTGCTCCAGTAGGTGAACCACCAAGAAAATCAAGTCATATTTATCTATTTCATCATTAATGGGTCGAACTTTATAGAAATTAGGTAGAATATAGGTTTTTAACCTGATCGAAATGCATGTGTTACTATGTAAATTAGCAGTGGGCACAATACATGGCAGAAAAAATAAAGGTGGCAGAAATGTGGCAGAGTTTCGAGTGGCACCCGATCGGGAAGGCGGTACTGTTTTTCAGGCAGGGACGTACCTCAAGAGTCTTCCTTGCTCCCTTGCTTCACTTTATCCACTAGCAATGCAGCTGTATCTAATTCGCCATGCGGAAACAGTACATAATGTTGCAAAAGTCCTGTAGGAACTGATATTTCTCAATTGGCGTTCTCACTTGACTTGCACTGACTTCTTGTGGTAGGGCGGGCACCACTGATTCGCCACTGACCAACCATGGGGTGGCTCAGATCAATTGCCTTGCTCAGCATTTCGTCTCCAATTCAACTAAATTCATGACGGTGTTCTCTTCTGATTTGAGCCGAGCAAGAATCACAGCTGAGGGGGTCTGCCATGCACAGGTTCCATCCTCCGGTGAAGCACCTTTGCAACCGATATTCACTCGGAATTTGAGAGAGAAAGATTACGGATCGATGGAAGGCCGCTTCTGGAACACCTCTCCTCCATCGCCAAGGCCTCGAGACTGGGTTATCCCTGAGTCCAAAGCGTCGATGAGAAAGAGGGCTGAAAGCTTTATCGACGAACACCTGCTCCCACTACTGATGCGTGATCCACACGGCCAACAGAACATCGCAGTAATTGCCCATGGCATTATTCTCCAAGAGATCTGGGCATATTGTATTGAGATCTTCAATTCAACGGATACCCAGGTTGCTCCTGGAATGTATGATACCAACATGACTACGCTTCATCGGAAACCTACCTGGTCAAACACCGGCTACATGACCATACTGATTACCCCAGACACGACACGAAGGAATATGCTGCGTACTATCATACCGGGCTTCGCATTTGTTGTTCTGAGTATTGACGAGAAGAAACATCTTGCCAATCTCCATCGCACTAGGGGTGGCGTTGGAACCGCCGCGCATGACGTGAAGCAAAGGAAGATTGACCATTTCTTTCGATAATCGACTTTGACAAAGAAACCGTGGCGATGTACAAGTTCCATCATCGTCACAATGACCCAAATATTTACTCTGTGTGAAACACCTCATCCAAGGGCTTCCACCACCCTGGACCCTCCGCACTGCTCACGGCTCCGGGAATAAGACTCTCCTAGTAGTGGGTTATTAGCGTCTGCATCTCTCCATTTGTGTTGAATCCTCAACATACTTGCATCCCATCAGTCATAGCCCACCACTCTCTCATCTTCGGTAATGACCGCATGTTCTCCATATCAGCTTCGATATCTGTCCCGATGTACTTGAAAGTTGCAAATAGAGTCCGATCGTTGTCGAAGTAGATTGAGTCTGTAGCAAATATTTAACCAGATTGAACATCCAATATGATTGTACATATTTTTGACATTGAAACCTACAGTCTACAATGTTGCACTCTTTGATCTTTTGAAGGATCTCAGGCCAGACATTGGCGTGGCACTCCTTGTATGCCGCGACAGCAGAGGGCTTGAGGTGGACGATTTGGGCGAAGCGACGGGGTTGAGATTGAGCCATGATTGTTCCATATAGGATAAATATTTGAAATTACATCAGATTGTAAGAGACGACCAACTGCCTTTTATGCCCCGCTTTAGCTTCAACCCGCACTCGGAGTGCGCTAACCCGAGAGCTTGGCATATATCCACATGGAGGCTGCTTGAATCAATATTGGTCACAAGACATCATCAGAATGTAGATCTATGGATATTACTCCGGAGTTCGTACTAACTAGTAATAGCACATCTACATGGATGTACTTGTGATACTAGTTGTAAATTGTATGTATCGGACCCTCCTAGACACCCACCTTCCTAAATTAGCCACTGTGTACTATTGAAACTGATTTTGCTGGTCTCTTTTCGAGCTCTTTTAATTTCCCGATCTACAAGGAAATAAAAGGGACCGATTCGTCTAGATCTCGAACCGTCTAATCGAGCTACGAGTTGCATTTATGGGGAATCTTAGCTCTGACCCTGGCTATGTGTGGAAAGATCACAATGAGCTAGAGGGGATAGCCATAGAGACCCTGGAAGCATTACCTATGCATTGTTCATCTACACAAAGGGGTATTAAGCTTAAAAAGCCGGATATCACTATGGTATTGACTCAGTGTCGCATCGCCGAGACAAAGAGGTATATCTTCGGAGGCCGGCCACGAACCCTACCTCCTTCGCCATCACCCTCCTCGCCATAACTGCAGACAGAAATGGCCTTATTTCTTAGTATGATGAATAGTCGAGCAGCTCTCGAAGCTTTAACGGGGCTAAAAAGGAAGACATTACTAGGTCACTAGGCTAGAAGCTCGAATGGAGAGCATCGCGGCTACTATGGAGGGGATAATGACTTTGCTTAGAAACATTACGCACAGGCTGTCAAAGTAATTAAGCTTCAATTTTATACGATTAAATTTAAAGGGCGCATTGTAGACTGTACATGAAATAAATGTATCGAAATTATTAGATTGAAATTGGTACCCGTAATTATGAAAGCATATCAAATCTCTCTCATGATAGCGTCTGACTCTTAGGAATAGGCCGAATCCAGGAAACGGCCAGATTGGTCGCCAAAGATATGACACCGATGATCCATAAGGATCGCCCGTAGTTTGACCCATTGTATCTGAAGATAATAGCAAAGATGATTCCTCCAAGATTACCGAGACCACCAACGATCCCAGAAACAATACCTAGTAACAAGATGTTAGCTTCAAAAAAAATCTAGGGAGTAATAATGGGATCGCATACCATTAGCAAAAGGATACACATGAGGCACAAGAGCAAAGTTGGCCCCATTAGATGCCTCAATGAAGAAAGCCAAGCCCGCGACAAGACCGAACATAGTCGCCTCCGTGGACGGGTTCGATAACCCGATTGCAAGCTGGAAAGCTCCCATGGCGATCCCCAAAAAGGTGATCCAAAGCTTTTTAGACCAGACCGTGCCTGTATACAGGTAAACCAAGTCTCCAAATAGACCACCCGCAGGCCGACAGACGACGTTGAGCAGGCCGAACATGGCAGCCCACTGTCCCGATTTTGTTTGGCTCATGTGTGGAAATTGTTCTGTGTAGTAAGATCCCAACATCGAGTTTATTGCTAGCTCTGAGCCGAACGAGCAGGCATAGGGGATTGCTAGGGCCATAGTGGATAAACTCAGGGCTACGTTCAGGGCTTCTCGCCGAGTTGGGGAGACGACTGTCTCTTGTCGGAAGATGTCGATCTGGCCTGTTGCTGGTGTATCATCTATGAGTTGTGGTGACTGGGTGCCTTTCTTTTCGATGTCGATTGTGGCGGCATTGTGGGGTGTGGTCCTTCCGCTAGAAGAAGTGCCGGAGTTGGTGTCGACGATGTTGGCATCGGGGGCCAAGGTCGTGCCATTTGAATCTGTCACCCAGAGGTTTCTCTCGGACCACTTTCCTGTTGGTGTATCTTCGCAGAGGAATAACATGCATAAGGCAACAGCGGTGATGATGATGAATGGAATGACGTAGGCGATACGCCATGCTTTGTGAGAAGGGATGCCGCGGGATTGGGCGAGAGAGTCGTAGATGGCGGGCATCACAAAGCTTCATTACTTTTGTTAGTGCATTAATAGGAAAAGGGGAAGGGTAGACACCTACTATGTGATTCCTCCGCCTGCATTACCCCAACCTCCAGAGAGGGAATTGGCAGCACCAACAATACTCTTGTCGAAGAAACCAGTGCACCAGACCTGGCATGGGACGAAAGTCCCTCCCAGAATTCCAATGAAAAATCGTAGCGCTATCAGGCCCTTGGGGCCAGTGACGAGACCGGCCATGGCAGTAGGAATGGCTCCGCATAAGAGTAGTCCCACAAAGACCAAGCGTGGGCCATAGCGATCACAAAGTGGCCCTGCAACAAATCGGACGAGCAGACTGCAGCGGTCAGAGGGGTCGACTAATTCCATACTCTGGTACTTACGTTGCCAGAAGTGCGACGATATTTGAGTTGGCGACATCTTCTTGTGTCATTTTCAAGTCTTTCTTGATGGTCACATTTAACTAGGAGGCCGGGTGGGATTAGGAACTGCACTTTTTGCTTATATCAAACATGTTGCAATTGTGTCAGGGACATACCAGTGGTGGAAAGGCATACCATGATAGGAATGCCACCATGAAGCCAAGCCATGAGAAGAAGAATACCCGTCCATATTTATCGAAAGGATTCAATACGGGAATAGACTTGGCTTTGCGGGTACTTGGGTTGATTTCTGGTGATGCAAAGAGGCGTTTAAAAAAGCCTGGTGCCATTTTGGTTGGCTCTTTGTATAGCCGAGCGTTGAGGTGAAGGTAGGCTCGGATTACTTGATACAACTTTGTTGATTGAATGTAGGTCAGAGTTCCTTTGGAGATTTAGGAGAAAGTCGAAGAATAGATAGACCTTCGTATATATATAGACGTTTAGTGCTGTGTTTGCTGAAGTATATATCTCAGATGCATCTTGCCATGACACGTGCAAGCACAATCTCTGATATTCTGCATGTCAGGCTGTCCAATCAAGGTAAATAGCCATGTGTTGTCAATCAAAAACAGTTAGTCAAGGTACCGAGTACTCCGTATATCTCAGGTCGCTGATTTGATACAACGTAAGGACAAGGTTGCAGCAAGATCATCAGACCCTTGAATGAGTGCCGAACTTACTCTTTGCCCCAGCCCTCATCCCTGAAACTTCCGCAGTATCCTGCCATGCAATTCTGGTAGAGATAAGGTACGGATTAGAACGACCTATAGCAGTGTAGGATGTATACTGTGCCAAGTTCCATGATTGGAGAGGAAACCTGATGGTATGAACCAGTCTACTTCATATAACTCCGCGGACCTTCAATTGATTTGAAGCTTACATCATAACATTCTGCCGAGCCTGGAAACGGGTCTTTTGCTCCACGATGCCCAGAAATCCATATCGTTGATAAACGCGAGCCTCCTCATTGGATGCCAAGCCAACCGCGATAGGGACTGAAGGGTTCAGCCCGCGTCTTTACATTGGATGACCGTGTCGGTTTGAGCTCCGCGGAAATACTTAAGTCTGACTGTGACTCCAGTCAATGGGTTCTGGGTTCTGGGTTCTGGGGTGAACCCTACCGAAGATCTACCGGTCTAAATTAGGGCTTCTTTTGATAAACCAAGCGCTTTCTGACAATCGGTCTAAATATCCTTTTCCCTGGAATTTTTACCATTTGCAAAGTTTTATGTTTTACTTACCTCGTACACCGAGATAAGGGATTTAGACGTTGACTGTAGACATAATAGTCCGGATGGCAGTATGTACATCCGCTAGATAGTCAATATAATACTCAGTATACCAGATATTTTAAGAACTATTTGTGGGTTATTGAAAGTCCTCCAGCCTCATCGCTAGGTAACTCTTCATAGGTAGTGCGAAAATATCTATGACCGCTGTCGGTTGATCAGTTGGTGGCTCTGAATCATCCGATGAAGAGTTAGAGGAATTAATAATAACGTAGAGATTGACAGTCGTCTAATCAGGTTCATGTCTCTAGATATGTCTTGTGGTCACCGTTTCTCATATATTATGACCTAGCATCTGAAGATGCCTCTTATGTGGTCTAAGGCGGCGGCGATATACTGGCTTCTTTGGCAATATTTAGCATGTGATCTTCTATAGTTCCGGGAAAAGAAACAGTGAAAAGAATTTATGAAGAACATACATTCTCAAGGTACTCATAAGGCCATTAATTATCTCGCTGTTTCCATACGCAACATATTCCATCGCGAAATCCCAAAGAAACCGAAATGCCACACAGCAACTACCAATCAATCGACTTGGCTGGTTGCACCGCTGATACACCAGTCAAAAAGCCATCGGTAACCTTCTTCCCCTTCATACCCTTGAACTTCTTATCGACCTTATGGAAAGGATCCTCCGTCTCACCCTTACGCACTTTCCACTTCTCCGTCCCCAAAATCGAATCCAACTCCTCAATCGGCGGAAGTTTGATATATACCCAGCCATCGTCCCTCTCCTCAACAGGGAATGTAGCAATATTCATGCTCTCATCATTTGAGCACCGACCCGCCTGCTCACCGTTGAGCTCGAAATTGCGCTTGTGATACGGACACGACACCCAATATTTCCCAGCATCATCATCGCCAACAAGGCCATCAGAAAGAACAAAAGCTCGTTTGTGCGGACACATCTGCTGCGTCGCATAGAACTTGCCCTTGATCTTGAAGACAGCAAGCTGCGTGTCACCGCGCTTGACATTCGCCGATGACACCTGAGGTGGCTCGTCGGAGAAATGATCTGCTCGGACAACTGGCTGCCAGGAGACACTTGACCACTTGTGGCCTTTGAAATCCTCCCGCTCGGCAGAGTCCTTGGGCCAGTATGTGGGTCGTTGCTGGGATCGTTCTTGGATAACTTCTACCGTCTCGACTGTTTCGTCTGTGTTTGCAAATTGTTGGAAAACTTTTCGGCGCTTGGGGTCTTTCACGGTCTCGGTCCACTCGCAGAAGTAAGTATCGACTAGTTCGCGCATTTGCTTTTCCATGTCGGCGCAGATTCCAAGTTTATCATCCACGATCACTTCTTTGAGGTAATTGATTCCTCCCGGAAGATTTTCGATCCATCGTGCTGTTCGCTGGAGCTTGTCGGCGGTACGGATATAGAAGATCAGGTAGCGGTCGATTATTGGCATCACCATATCTGCTGGTACATCTGTAACGAGGAGTTCGGCGTGTCTAGGTTTTGCACCTCCGTTGCCTCCAACAAATATGTTGAACCCATTCTCGGTGGCGATGAGCCCAAAGCTGGCAACCATTAGTCCTGGGTGTTCTTATCAGCGTGGGATCTTTTCGCACTCACTCTTTGTTCTGGGCTTCGGCACACTCGCGCACGCAGCCGGATACAGCTCCCTTGAATTTATGAGGCGCACGAATGCTCTTGTATCGCTCTTCCAGTCGAATTGCCATGCCGACACTGTCGCCAACACCAAAGCGGCACCACGTGGTTCCAACGCAACTCTGAACGTTCACTGTCAGCTGGTATTCTCTCGAAAGATGATTGCCCAACGTACTTTGATTGCCCGAAGAGCCTTTGCATATGCGTGTCCGCTCTCCATACCCGCATCCACAAGTTCCGTCCAGATATTTAGAAGATCCTGCTTCTTCGCACCGAACATATCGATGCGCTGGGCACCTGTTATTTTGCAATAAAGACCATATTTCTTGGCTACAGATCCGATAGCAATGAGTTTATCGGCCGTGATTTCTCCACCTGGAATTCGAGGCACCACAGAGAATGTGCCGTTTCTTTGGATGTTGGCGAGGAACTTGTCGTTTGTGTCTTGCAAGTCATTGATACCCTTGTCCATGACGTGCGGGTTAAAAAGACTAGATAGAATAGACCCAATTGCAGGCTTGCACAGTTCACAACCAAGAGATTCTGGGTTCCTTCCGACGGCTTTCATGATGTCGACAAAGGTTCTCAATTGCTTGATGGCCACGATGTTGTATAAATCGGCTCGGGAATAGGGGATATGTGAGCACACTAAACATGTTAATTGTGACAGAAGCTAGTATGGGGTAAGTTGATATTACTTACGGTGGTTTGATACCTCTTGTCCCATCTCGAGCATTGTCTTGTTGAAGATTGACTGAACAAGAGGCATGCAACCTCCGCAGCCGGTTCCTGCTTTCGTGCATGATTTGACTTGTGCAATGGTTGTGCATGTGCCATTCTTCACATTATCGACCACATCTCCCTTGGTGACATTATGGCATGAACAGATCTGAGTGCTGTCATCACTGTAGAGATGAGTTAGAATTTGTCCCAAATAGCAGAACTAACGATACTCACAGATCATCTGCATTTTCCTCCCCGCCATTCTGGGCACCTAGGATGAATTGACTTGGAGGAACCTCGAGTTCTTTCTGGAGCTTGACCATCTGATTCAACTTCAGATAGTCTTTGGTATCTCCGATCATCATGCCACCAAGCAAGAATTTGCCGTCCATGGTGAACAAGTACTTCTTGTACACACCACTAAATGGGTCCTTATATGTCAAGGCCTTGACAGGAGGTTCCTCTAATGAATTATCCCTTTCCAGTCCGGGGACAATGGAAGGTCGACGACCAGGAAGGAACTTCGGCCCATCCCTGTCAGCAAAGAAGTCACCGAAACTAGCGACATCAACTCCGAGCAGCTTCAACTTTGTGCTGAGATCCGGCCGCGTGAAACTCTTAGGCTGTTTATCTGGGTTGGTCAGATTGAAGGCGAGCACATCGGCCATCTCAATGCCGGGAGCAATTATTCCAAATGTCTGGTTCTCCCAGCTTGCGCATTCTCCGACAGCGTAGATATCTGGGATTGAAGTTTGCAGACTATGCAAGTTAGTTTGGGAACTGATACATCAAATATTGTTAGACGAACCATTCATCGATCACAAATCCTCCACGCTCACCACACTTGATTCCAATGTCACGGCCCAGCTCATCTCGAGGTTGCACTCCGATCTAGGCCCAAGTCAGCACATCCATCACGAGAAGAAAGCGAACAAGGATCCATACCGCAAAGCAAATACAGCAACAATCAATCCTCTCACCATCCTCGAAAGTAATACCAGTAACATTATTCCCCTCGTCAGTATGAACAATCTTGACCCGTTTCTGATGGAGAACCTCAAGTCCCAACTCCTGGATCTTGCGAGTGACCAAGGACCCTGCATCCCCATCTAGCTGTCGGGCCAGCACCCATTTATTCCGATCAATCAATTTGACATTTCCGAAATCCTCCAGATCTGTCATCGCCTTCGCAGCTTCTAGGCCTAGTAGTCCGCCCCCGACTGTAACAGCCGTTTGGCCTTTGTGTTGAGCAGCGAAGTCGATGAGGCGTTCTAGGTCTGAGATAGTTCGATATACGAAGACGCCTTTGGCATCGTAACCAGGTGTGTGTTTTGGGAGAGTTGCATCGGAACCCGTTGCTAGGACAAGGATGTCATAGGCTATAGTGTCACCGGTGGAGGTTTGGACGGTTTTCTCCGTGGGATTGATTGCTGTTACTCGTGTGTTGAGGTGGTGGTCGAAGGATCGTTCTTTGAACGAGTCATACTAATACGCGTTGTCTATTAGATCCTATATTTCTTCGCTCTCGAATAATTGAACGCTCACCCATTCCGCTGGATTGAGGTATAAATCCTCAATTTTGCGATGTTCGAAAAACGACGAGAGTCCGACGCGGTTGTATGCTACATGGGACTCTTCGCCGATGACAACGATGTCGTATTTTCGCTCCGTATCCTGTTTGATAATCTTCTCGCTGGTTGTTGTTAGAGGAATTCTCATGTCCGTTGTTGAGTGTCGCTTACATGAGTGAGATAGCCACCATTCCCAGTCCAACTACTACAATTTTCTGGCGCTGGACATGGGTTGCGGGACTGGGACTGCCATCAACTGGCTCCCCATATCGTAGTCCATCCAGCACAGGCATGGTTGAGACTGGACAAGGTGAGATGAGTATGATACAAGCACTGACGACTACGGAACACGGCAATCATTCCAATTTTAAGAAAACCAAATCCCTCGTCCCACTGGGTTTGATACTACAATACAAGTCGTCCGAATGAACAAATCGAGGCTAATCTGGTCATGGAATCGGAAGAAACAGGAAAGTTCCTTCAGGAGATAGTTGGTTCGATCTCCGCGGAGATGATGTTTTTATGTTGGCTGTGATTGGCTGGTAGGGTGTCGGGTTTATCTCGACGTCTAGAGATAAGAATGAACAATAATATACATGACTGGACTTGATGAAACTCTGATCTCCTGGCATGTGGAGGACTGTGGATCAGAAGGGGGTTCAGGGTCCGCGGAGATCTGAAAAGTCCTATACTGGCGATGAGATTGGGGTGGGGCTGAGGGTATTAGGCCTAGATGCTGCTATTCCACAGCGAAATGTGAATATTTGCACGTTAAGACTATTTCGATTTAGTCTACTCGGTTTTTACAAATATTTTGATCTTATTTTGGAGCATTTTTGAAGTGTCTATTATACCAACGACTTGATAGCAGTCTCGCATGAGCATCATCATGGCCAGCATAACCACACAGACGATAACAACGTCCCAAACGATCTCTTTCAAAAATGACCAAATAACAGTCGAGGACATCCTCCCAAGTCCAGGGGAGCCCAATATCCCACTCCCACCACCGTCAAAGAACCCCGTCGACATCTTGGATGTGGATAAAGGCACACCGGATAACCATGTACCTCGCGATCCACGGTTAATTCGGTTAACGGGAGTTCATCCATTCAATGTCGAGCCGCCATTGACAGCTTTATACAAAGAAGGTATTTATTCCCATATATCACACCGAAGCCCACAAGCTAAGCCAGAACCGAAGGCTTTCTCACACCCCCGGAACTGTTTTATGTTCGGAACCACGGGCCAGTGCCTCAGGTCCGCGATGAGGATATCCCGGATTGGGAGATTAGTATAGAAGGGTGAGTGCGATCGAAATTCTTCTTGCAGGCTTCAGATTCCGGGGAACTGATAGATGAGCCAGATTGGTTGAGAAGCCGTTAGTCCTGAACTTCCGCGAAGTGCTTCAGAAGTACAACCAGATTACCGCACCGATCACACTTGTATGTGCAGGAAACAGACGCAAAGAACAGAACACAGTGCGGAAGTCGAAGGGCTTCTCATGGGGTGCGGCGGGTTTATCGACAGCGCTATTCACAGGGCCTATGATGGCGGATATTCTGCGCAGTGCGAAGCCACTCCGACGAGCAAAGTATGTCTGTATGGAGGGTGCTGATAAACTGGTGAGACTTCCCATATCGAGATTTGAGGGTGTCAGGAACTATCCTCGAGCTGAGGCTGACACATTGCATAGCCAAATGGGTTTTACGGGACTTCAGTCAAATTGAACTGGGCCATGGACCCAAACCGAGGCATCATGCTGGCTCATAAGATGAATGGCGAAGATCTTCGGCCGGATCATGGCCGTCCCTTGAGGGCAGTGGTCCCTGGCCAAATCGGAGGTCGGAGCGTGAAATGGCTGAAGAAGTTGATTCTGACTGATACCCCAAGTGATAACTGGTATCATATCAATGATAATCGAGTGCTCCCGTGAGTCTTATGTTGAACGCTATCATGCAGTGAGTTGTGTTAACAGTGCCAGGACAATGGTAACGCCGGAAATGTCCTCCCAGGATCGCAAGTGGTGGACCGATGAGCGATATGCTATTTACGAACTCAACGTCAATTCGGTAGCTGTGTATCCACAACACGAGGAAGAAATCGATATATCCACAGCTGGACCCACGTATACAGTCAAAGGATATGCATACGCCGGGGGTGGCCGGAGGATAATAAAAGTGGAGATTTCTCTAGACAGGGGCAAATGTAATTGCACCCCGGACCAAAGGATGGAATGTGGCTAATATCTCTGGTCATCTAGCATGGCGCCTCTCTGAGATCGAGTATGCAGAAGACAAATACCGCGATTTTGAAGGCGACTTATTCGGTGGCAAGGTAGATATGTGGTGGAGGGAAGCATCTTTCTGCTGGTCTTTCTGGTCGTTGGAAGTCCCAGTGGCAGACCTAGAGACTAGCGATGCAATCCTAGTCCGTGCAGTGGATGAGGCATTAAGCGCTATGCCGCGTGACATGTACTGGTCTGTCTTGGGCATGATGAATAACCCCTGGTTTAGAGTGGCAATCATGAAACAAGGAAATACGCTGAAGTTTGAACATCCGACACACCCAGCCAAAGCAGGGGGGTGGATGGAAAGAGTCAAGAAGACCGGTGGTGACCTGCTCAATGGTAACTGGGGCGAAAGGGTTGAAGGCGAGGAGCCCGTCGAAGCGGAGCCTGTGAAGGAAATAAATATGAAGAAAGATGGCGTGAACAGACAGATCGATCTGCAAGAGTTGAAAGCTAATAGCAGCAGCGAGAAGCCCTGGTTTGTTGTAAATGGCGAAGTGTATGATGGCACAGGCTTCCTCGAAGGCCACCCCGGAGGAGCGATCAGTATTACATCTTCTGCTGGTTTGGATGTATCAGAAGACTTCCTTGCAATCCGTGGGTCACAATGGAAATACCATCTTACTATTGCACCGCTAACTTGCTCCCAGACAGTGAAACTGCTAAGGCAATGATGCCGGACTACCATATTGGCACATTAGACAAAGCATCTCTAGAAGCGATGAAGAGCGATTCAGCCGCGGATTCCGATGAGCCACGCGCAGTGTTCCTTCAGTCTCGAACATGGACGAAAGCCACTCTCACGGAGAAAAGGGATGTATCCTGGGATACACGGGTATTCGTGTTCGACCTGGAACATGAGAAGCAGACTCTCGGCCTACCAATTGGCCAGCATCTGATGATCAAAGTCCAGGATCCATCCAATAACGAAGCAGTCATAAGATCCTATACACCAATGTCAGACACAAACCTGATAGGCAAGATGGAGTTACTCGTCAAGGTCTACTTCCCAACGGAAAGCATTCCAGGAGGTAAAATGACCATGGCTCTCGACAAGCTTCCTGTGGGCTCAGAGATCGACTGCAAGGGTCCAACGGGCCGATTTGAATACCTCGGCAACGGTCGAGTTTCGATCAGCGGTAAAGAGCGCCAGGTCCGCTCTTTTAAGATGATCTGTGGAGGAACGGGAATCACACCAGTCTTCCAGGTTTTGCGGGCTGTGATGCAAGACACACAAGATCCCACGACGTGTGTAGTGCTAGACGGCAACAGGCAGGAGGAAGATATATTGTGTCGTTCTGACCTTGATGCTTATGTGGAGACCGACCGTCAGAAATGCACTGTCGTGCATACATTGACTCAAGGGTCTGATAGGTGGACTGGTCGTCGGGGCCGTATTTCCGAGGAACTGCTTGCAGAGTTTGCGGCTCCGGAAGAGCAGAGTATGGCTTTGGTCTGTGGGCCAGGGCCTATGGAGAAGTCTGCTCGCAAAATTCTTCTTGCCCAAGGTTGGGCGGAGTCCGATCTTCACTTCTTCTAGTTTTGATGCGTCTATTTTGCATATCAGAGCATGAAACATTGGTTGAGTCTGGGTTGTACAATAAAAGGGACATGAGCCAATAACGGAAGCCAGAAGGGTATTGAGACATTGAGCTTTCATTTGCATAGACGCGAAGTGAATTTTGAAGAAATCTCGTCAATCATGAGTCGGAACATCTCCAAGCAGTACAGACAAAACAGGTGATAGAAGTACCAGCTAAGCTCATTCTGTATTGTGGAGGAACCGCTTCCTTCAATCAATAATAGTTCTTGACGTCTAATCTCACTCGTAGATGCTCAAAAACGCTAGTGGAGTCTGTCCGCGAAGAGAAGAATTCCCTTGATTTAGCCATTGATTTCGAAGTGGCTTTTCCAGACTCCATGCTGCGAAGGTAGTTGACAAAGGCGGAGGTTTGTTTTCTGAAAGACTGATACAGGTGAAGAACAGCCCCTTCGCTGTCGTTGCGCATCCCGATTCCATCTGCTCTTGACAAAAGGCCGAAACTGAGAATAGTGCCGAAAATTGATTCAAGCAGTTTGGCCGCCTGTGCATGGCGCTTGCTGAGGAATAATGCGAACAACATCTGGTCAAGGATATCTTCGTGATAGTCACGAAGTCGTGGTACCGAGTGCGCCGCTTCAATCGTACCGTCGATGTCACCGCGGTTGAGGCAGTGCTCGATTTTGTCAAGTGTGTCTTGAAAGCGCTGCCAAATGGATCCAATACCAATATGGAAGCAGTATTCACTCACCGCTAGCACAAAGTGCTGGGCATCCATTCTGAACTTCTGGTATACATTGTGGATGTCTCCTGATAGAGATCCTCGGGCAGTAGAATCCCGAATGAGTCGTTTGACGGCAGAAACCATGCGGATTAACCGAAGCAAGTGCTTGAACAGACGATCATACTTACTTAAAGAGCGAGCAGTGATGAGAGATTCGAGAACTTCTGGTGGCGTGTATTGCAGACGAAGGAAGTCCAAAGCCTCTATTGCATTCGGATTTTTACATCTTTCAATTTCTTCGTCTGTCAATTCTCGAATTCCGAAGCTCAAGCCACCAGGCAACTCATTGTCCTTTTGGGCGAGGATTTTTTCGTCATCTTTTGTGTTTGTACCGCCAAAGTAACAATCTCCGAGCAGGCCAATTAAGACGAGTCGTAACTCTGAACTAGCTGGCGGCCATGTGTCACGACTACCGAGGCGTAAACCGGTGTCGACACCACTGCGCACTTGCCCAGCCCTTCGCTCTCCACTTTCCATTTCCGGATCGAATAGTGAATTGGAAAGGCGAGCGACAAACGAGCCCTCTCCCAGCAACTGGAAACGCCATTGCATGTTCAGATGGTGGCGAATTCGATGCTCTTTGAAGAGAAGGTGCAGGCAAGAGTAGTCGATGAGAAGTGCCTGTGACGAAAGAATGGGAGCAATAGATAAATGTAGGCCATATGTCAACTCAGGACCGAGATTGCTTCCTTCATCGGTATCTTCGGCTTCAAATCCCCGGGCTTTATCGAGCAGTCGCTTGAAGCCATCTTTCGAAAGAGTCTTGTAATCTGTGACGGGTCCTGAATCATTTTTTTCATCATCGATATCGAAGAGTTCAAAGGCTGTCGTTGTAACCTCTATGTTGGGGGTTTGATCGACAGTCTGGGTGACCACGTTTGATGGTGAATCCTGCAAGCCTGCACCCCCCTTATGATATTTCTCGATCTCAGCGCGAAGTCTCGACTCGTATTCCTGAGCTTTTGTTTGAATTTGCTCAATACCAGCCCAAGTGGTCGCACAATTCAGATGGAGACCACCGATTCGTGAGAGAACATCGCGCCGTGCGATAGGATGACGAGGATGGGATCTTTTCAATAGTTGAAGACTTCGGCCACTCTCAAAGATGGAACGGGCTTGGTCGGCCGGTATGAAAGACGGCATGTGGTCCGCTTGGTAGATGTGGTCAATTCGCGCTGGCCCAGTCTTGAACTTGCCATGGTCATAAGTCTCCAGTCGGACGAAGCTCTTGCCGCTTGTCATATATTCTTTGAGAGCTGCGTCTTCGGGTCTAAGCCCAATCCAAGTCTCGATGAATTTGAACCATGGCTGAGTCACTCGAATCACAATCTCATGCACAAGGTTTTCGATCCAGCCAAACTTCTGGGCGAAAAAAGCTGCACGTTCCGCGACAATTGACATGACTTGTGCGTCCGAGACAGCCCTTTGTGCAGCGCCAACAATAGCTGCCAGGACGCCTACCACGTCCCCGCAGCGGTGAAATAGTGCCTTTATTTGTAATAGTGAAGCAATACTTTTTGAATTCTCGGAGATCTGTTGTTCCAGGTTAAAAATGATTACCTCAACCGTTCTAGTCAATGTAAACAACGTAGAAAGTTCTCTGTAGTTGGCTGGCGGGTCTTGGGCAAATAACCGCAGGCGCTGCATGATGGTACCACATTGTACCACATTTTCGATCACATTTTCCAAAGCCATCAGGCTAATACCAGATACCCGGTAATTATTTTTCAAACATCTTTCAAATTGGTTGGTACGTTGATCGTAGCGAAAGAATGCAGAGCTCCAGCCAAGCCCAAGACGAAGCAGTGATCGAATGAACACATCTGTTCGAACAATTCGAGTTGGCACACCGTCTTTCCTTGCCATGTTTTGCTGTGCCAGGACTGCATCGAATCCCTGTGCTCCAGATTCGCTAAAATAGACAGACACTGGCTCTTGGAAAGACTTTCGTTCATACCTCTCCCATGATTTCTGCGGGGGTATTTGACCAGGATCTTCTTGAAGTAAGTCCAAGGACCAGATATCGTTGTCGTCGCCTGATATGTCTCTTAAGTTATCGCATGTTGCGTCAGACTCGTGGTCTATGGAGGGATCGGTGATCGAGTCGGTAACTGATTCCGGTTTTTCCAAGCCGGTTGGAAAGGAATCCAGCTTCCATACAGGGTCGATCTTGTCTTTAGGCTGTGGATATATCTCAAAACAAGATGTAGTATCACCTATAAAGAGAAGAGTGTTATTGAAGGTCCTAGAGTATCTGCGGTCCAGACTTACCACTTAGAGTAGTGTCCCATGGTAACGATCCCAATGGCTGTAGAGCTTCTATGCTGAATTTGGAGAGTCTCCAGAGGCTTTCACTGGAGAAAGGATCCAGCTCATGATCACAGTCCATAGTAAGACCATGCCCAGATGAGCAAGATGTTTGACGCGTGAAAGTCCTGGTCCCGCGACGGAGATGGCTATCGCCGTGCACAGACCGATAAGAGATAGTGCGCTCACCCTGCTCGAAGCTCAATACCACCCCTCCAATTACAATTCAGTAATTCCTACTTCCTGTGGTCCTCGGATATTTCACAGAAGCTACAATGCCCCCGAAAAAAAAGACCAAGCGTGCGCACTCACCCACACCGCAAGACGATACCGTGGCGGAGTCGAGCGCAAACACCCCGTCAAGCGACAGCGCCGGCAAGTCAGACACGGACTACGACCTCATCACAGATCCTTGGACAGATGAGCAAGAAACTGCTCTACTCAAAGCGATCATAAAATGGAAGCCAGTCGGTGAGTTCAATTCCGACCTGTGTTGAGTCAACAACGCAGCTAACGGCCTGGGCCCATAGGCATACACAAGCACTTTCGGATGCTCGCAATCTCAGATTATTTAAAGAGCCAAGGATATGCACCCTCTACGGCGGAACATATGCGTATTCCAGGGATCTGGAAGAAGCTAGGCTCATTATACAATTTGGAAGCTCTTGACGAACGGGTAAGCGGCGAATGATGGTTTGTTTGCGCTGGTTCATTTCGTTGATTAAAGACGCCTTTATAGGAAGATTCGGCGATCACCGATGTGAACGAAGACGATAAAGGGTCAAGTGAGATGTATTGTCCATTTGAGCTCCCGTATGACGAGTACGGCGACATGATGTTTGACAGGCGGCTTGCGATGGAAGAGTCCCTGTCTCCTGTCACTAGTCGCGCCAGTCGTGCAGGCGGATCGCGGCGAGGAAGCACAGTCGCAGATACAGATGGTGAGGAGCAATATGATTTACAGCAAGCCCTACAACCCATAGACTGACTTATTGCCCGGCACAGAACCACGATCTTCTCCTGTCCCGTCTCGAAACCGCAAACCCCGTCCCTCCACGCGTGGAACGCGCTCCACTCGGCTGCAAGTGGAAATAGGCCCAGGGAGTCAAGGCAAGGTATCAGATGAAGGAGCCGATTCGGCAGAAGACACTGGTGCGAATGATGAGGATGACGAGGAAGGCGAGGATGGGAATAGCGAAGAAGATGAGGGTGAGGGCGAAAAAGGTGGTTCACGGAGTACCCGAGCGCAGACATCTCGGTCCAAGGCCAAAGATAACAGGCCTTCGACTGGCACTGCGACACGCAGAACTGCCCGACGGCGTTAATGTGGTCGAGTTTTCGATGTGGGTTTCGGACTTGATACCTAAGGTGTTCGGATGGCGTTTTTTTCTCGCTTTTATGGATGTGTGACTACGTAGACATCTTGTACACTATTGCTATAGTAGCAGAACCAATCAATCTACGATACAGATCTACCAAGATATAATTAGAGGCAGTTCGAAGTTGTTTGGGAATCAGGCCTCCAGGTAATAACCAAAACTCGGTATATTTCGATCGCTATAGGTCTAATGTTGTTCGAACGGTACAAAGGGAATAGATCAGTGTGTCATAGTACAAGGAGTGTCCGCAGCGCTTGGTTTACAGGCGCTTGATGATAGCCCCAGCATACTCCTGGGTCTTAGCCTTGCCTCCAAGGTCACCGGTGAGGGTCTAAAGGTCATGGAGTCAGTAATGCGCGGTATATGTAGGAATGGATGCAAAAACTCACCTTGCCCTCGGCGAGAGTGTCGAAGATAGCCTTCTGGATGCGGTCAGCGTGGTCGTAGAGACCCATGTGCTGCAGCATCATGACACTGCTAAGAAGCATAGCAGTGGGGTTGGCGAGGCCCTTGCCGGCAATATCGGGGGCAGAACCGTGGACGGCCTCGAAGATGGAGCACTCGTCACCAATGTTACCGGAGGGGGTGAGACCGAGACCACCGATCAGACCGGCGCACATGTCGGACAAAATGTCACCGTACAGGTTGGGCATAACGAGGACCTTGTCGTTGTAGGGGGTAGGGTCAGTGACAATACGCAGGCATGTGTTGTCCAGCAGCTCAGCGTCGAACTCAATGTCGGGGAATTCCTTAGCGATCTCACGGGCGGTGTTGAGGAACAGACCGTCGGACATCTTCATGATGGTGGCCTTGTGGACAACGCGGACCTTCTTCTTGTTGATGGACTGCGCGTACTGGAAGGCAAAACGGAGGACACGCTCGGAAGCCTCGCGGGTGATGAGCTTGATGCTCTGCACGACACCGTCGACGACAACGTGCTCAATACCGGAGTATTCACCCTCGGTGTTCTCACGGATGAGAACGGTGTCGACGTTGTCGTAGGGGGTCTTGTAGCCAGCAATAGAGCGGCAAGGACGCAGATTGGCGAACAGGTTGAAAGTACGGCGGAGAGTCAAGTTCAGGGAGATGTGACCCTTGCCAACGGGAGTCTGGAAAGGCAAAGTTTAGTATCGTAATCCAGATGTGAGATATATATGGGAAATTGGAAGCTAAAACATACAGCGAGAGGACCCTTGAGGGCGACGTAGTTGCGGCGCACACTAGCGACGGCTTCGTCGGGAATGGCGGTCTTACCATCTTTCAGGATGGGGGTGACATCAACGGATTCCCACTTGATGGGGGCCTGTTATCCACTTAGTATTTCGTTCACGTTGGAGAGTTAACATGTTCATACCTTGGCGGCCTCGAAGATGTCCTTGATGGACTGAGAGATCTCAGGACCAATACCGTCACCCTCAATCAGAGTAACAATGTACTTGCCCTATTTGAAAAACAGATCAATTAGCATTGCTGTGAGGATTATACGTGGTGATGTCCTCGATTTGTGGTCGCTGGGCGCTGCGCGGCTGGCACCGGCATAGATGGATAACCGGGCTCGGTTGGAAGGAACATACATCAGGACCTTTCTGACCCTTAAACTTGGCAACAGCTTCCTGTGCAGGGCTGGCGTAAAACCGAATCTATTCAAAAGCTCGAGAGTTAGCCAATTGAGCTCTGATTAGGTAGCTACTGAGTGTCCTGAGGGGTTGGTACCTGCGCGATAGGAGCAGCAAATCGGGGTGTCACGCGGGACGAGCGCATGCACTGGCGAGCGACAGAGAAGTTTCTGGTGGCAATCATCTTGATATATTCCCTTTAGTTTCTTGGGTAGAAGTTAAAGAGGTGGTGAGAAGGAATGAAGGAAGGAGAAGTTGGGAAGGAATGAAATCTCTCGGCGCCGTACCGATCCGACCGGCTCTCAGACCGCATTGGTTGTTTCATTTCCCCTCCGGCCCGAGTCCACTCTTTTACCTGGTGCTGGTGTCCACTCTTGACTACCAGCTATAGGGTTTCAGCATTTGATTAGGGTTCTGCTATCAGAGGATATCAGATCTTGATCACCTGCAGAAAATCATAGACCCTGGTTCTTTTTCGTATTTCAATTAACCCTGACTCCTGCGCTTCACCCACCGGGCAATCATGGCTGACCTCGACGTCGCAAGCCACTACAACCTACCCTCCGAGTTCCCCGAGGAATGGCCGGCATCTTTAGATGTGGACGATGAGCCAGAGGAACAGCCAGTTCAGCGAGCAGACTCTCGTCCACGCAAATCCCGATACATAGCTCTTGAACGCAGTACCAGTGATTGGAGAAGCAACTTTGGTTCACGAAGAGGGAAGGAGGCGAGAGACAATGCGCGGGAAGACGAGCCCGATCCTTTGGGTACAAGCGACAGCGTTCTCCGGATTCTCAAGCAGCGAGGAGTGCCCTTGGAGGAAGATGGCAAATCACGCTTCCTGCTGTCATCGACATCATTCTCACCCGCACTATTCCTATCACAGGCGCATCACTCGGCCTCTATTGACTCCCTTATAAGCGGCCTGGATAACCTGTCGCATTCCATCGACCAGAAGTCGGCATCGCTGAAAGTACTGGTGGAAGCCAACTTTGAACGTTTCGTCCGTGCCAAGGCAACTATCGATAGCGTCTACACCGAGATGAGAAACCAGGGCGTTGAAAAAGAACCAAGCCTGAGTCCTCGCAGGTCGGGACATTTCCGGAGCTATTCAGGTCAGCAACGGAGCACATCTCTCGCTCCGGTAGTTGTTGCTAAGAAGACCGCTCTTGTCAAGGAGAGTGAGTTCGGCATGAAGGGTATTAGAGGTCCACTGGTTGAAGCCTCTGTCAAGGCCGAAGAGGTGTGGGGACCGGCCCTTGGGGGTCGGGAACGAGAGAAGGTTCTGAAGTCGGTGGTGGAGACTATGGAGAAACACCGCGATGTCTATGAAATTGGAAGCCACTTGGCTAAGTCCATCAAGCAACGTGATTATGATGCTGTCTTTGAGCAGTACACGAAAGCGAGGACACTCGCCAACCAGGCTAAGAATATCGCGGCGCAGGCGTCCAGTTCCCGTCGGCAACTGAATGACTCCGAGACACATACCATTCTGGCCATGGGCCGGATGGTGATGGACGTTGACCAACAAATCCATGGCTTTAAGCGTGATCTCTGGAGACGTCTTGCCGATGCCCCCACTACATCAACTACAAGCACCGCCTCGGGGCCTGTAGAAGAACACATGGAATTAATCGGGGCCTTATTGGAACTGGGTGTCGAGGAGAACCCTATCTGGACATGGCTCCAGAGTCGTTACGAATTCCTGAAGACAAAGATCACCGGGTTCAGTGATCGCTGCAAGGTCGAAATTGAAATTTTAAGAAGAAGACTTGCTGGCGGGGAGAGACCAACTTCACAGGCGACAGCATCCTATCTCCGCCTGGCACCTCGTGATGGTGCGGTAGAAATACCAGCGATACTAGACACAGATCAAGTCATTGAGCTGTGGGAATGCATACAAACGTTCCTAACTCGACTTCTATCCTCGCAAAGTGGCTTGCTGGGCGAGGTTTTGGATTTCTGGGAAGTCGCACAATCATTCATTGATGGCAATCGACAACGGCTTTTGCCTGTTGGTTTCGAAGGGGAGAGTCGCAGACACCACCGTCTTTCCGACGACAATATTAAGCAGTTAGAGGAGGGTATTGACGTATTGGTCAATATTATTCGAGAAAGCGTCGTGACCCTCTTCACGGAACCCCCAACCGAAGATATCTCCGTACTCTTCTCGCCAATTCCGGCAAGCCCATCAACTCCAGAGTCGAGGGGTATTACTCCGACAGAGTCCCGCTTCAAGTTGGACCCGAGGAACCTACCATATCCTCCGCCAAAGCTTGGAGAGCACTGGGAGAGTTTCGCATTCTGGCCACCATTTTCTAATTCTCTGAGTGGAGTGCACTATCTGAGTAAATTCCTCATCATTGTGGGCACCGCTGCGAGCGAAATGGCAGACCTAAGGCCGATTGGTGGCTCTGGAAAAACATATGACCTCCTCAAGACCCTTGTCAGTATTGCCCGGGAACGATGCGCACGCGTGGCGTGTGCTGCCTGGAGCAAAGATGCAGAGGTCTGCAAAATGCTGGAAGACTGGACACGCGATTCAGAGAAGCGTGATTTGACTAAGATGCCTGGGTTCTTTGTGGCATTTGAGAGTGCTATCCTGGTGGGCATGCAAAAAATTCTTTACATCTCGGAAGCTATGGCAAAGCCAGGTTCCGTGGATGTTGTCACTCAGCCGCCTGCGAAATTGCTTCAAATGGTCCGCTCTCAGTTCGTATCGAGTGTTTACAAATCATTAAGCGGCTTGGTCGAAAACGCAGAGCGCCTGACGACAGTAGATGAAGAAAATGAATGGATTATTTCTCGACCAGCAATGACAAGCCAAGCGACTGACGCTGCTCTGTCGGTTCTCTCGGCTGATTCGGTCGATTCTTCGAATCGCGTAAGTACCGGTCCAATCCGATGTGATACCTACATAACTGACCACAGAACAGAATGTTCGAATCCTTCTTACACTTTCAAATCTCAAAGCTCTACAGGCCGAATATGTCCCACAGCTTATCTCGAACTTTGAGTCATCCTTCTCGGTCAAACTGTCGGAAGAGGCCAAGACCGTCCGGGACGTGCTGAGCCAGATTGAAGACAAGCTATTCCAATCATATATCACCCCGACTACCGTCTTATTACACAAAACAATTACTGCTGGCATTGCATCTCCAGATTGGGAGCCGTCTGTAGATAGGCCGGAGCAAGTCCGCCCATATGTCTACAACGCCATGCTGATCATGGTGCTGGTCCATACAGAGATTTCCACAACTATTCCGTCCACTGTGTCACCGGGTGCTAGTCGCGCTGCATCAAGCTCACCCTCCTCCCTCCTAGTCACTGTGTTGACACATCTGCTTTCTCAAATCTCTTCATCACTGCTTGATGCCTTCCGTGCTCGGCCATCCTTCTCACTCCCAGCTTTGATGCAGGCTACCTTGGACACCGAATTCATTGCACAGACTCTTGGCCCGTACATAACCGATGAAGCATCAGATGTACAAAGTCAAATCTACGTCGAGCTGGATTGTCGTACTACAAACGAAGCCCGCACAAAACTGAAGGCCGAACTAGGAGAAATGCGGGTCATCCTGAAACGGCTCAGAGATCGGACGAAGGGACAGTTTGCTTGTTTTAAAAAGCCGAGAAGCGGTGGAGGTGCAAATAGTGGAGGGGCCTCCAAGCCTTCCACTTCGGCCGGGACATACTACTAGGACATACTACTAGGTCTAGCAAGACACTGCTATTCCAGAATCGTAATTTGAATAAAAGACTTTTATTTCATATCCAACCGGGTATCATGGAAACATAGTCCACACCATTGTGTAGCTCGTGCCTTTGCTCTCTACTTCTGACCGACCATCCGCTGCACGCGACTAAGCAACGCGGTGCTCTCTCTGCCTAATCTCCTCTTCCCAAACTGGTCCGGCCGCTTCGCGCGAAGCAGTGCCCCACGCTCATTTTGTTTCGCCTCGCGTTCCTTCTGTCGTGCTTCCTCGGCTTTCCTCCGCTTCTCTGCAAACTCCATCTCCCTTGTGAATGCCGAGGGCTTTGGCCGGCGCTCTCTCTGTTTGCCCTCGCCTCGTGGACGCCATTCTGATTTAGATGCAGGTGCTCGCTCGGCCTCGGGCTCGTTCAGCATGGCTATGCGATCCGGGTGAAGTTCCAGGGTTGTTGTCTCTTCGCCAGCCTCTTTCTTATCCTTGCCAGTCTCGACTTCGTCCCCCTCGGCAGTATCGTACACGGATTTCCTAGGCGCGATGGCGAGTTCTTGAGCTTTTATCTTGGCGTAGGCCTTCTTCACTTTGGCCTTGTGAATCAAGTCATTTTTGATCTTTTGAGCTGTTGTTGATCGTTTGGTTAGTCTCATTCAAATCATGGCTTTCGGGCATGCTCACTCTTGCGACGATATGTGCCATCTGGGAGGTTTGCAGGTCCAACACTAAAGCCCTTGCGCTTCTTGATCGCGGGCTCGCCCTTTGATACTGGGGCAGCATCACCGTCGTGTGTGCGTTTCGGTGCCATGCTGATATACAAACAAGTCAAATTTGCTTTGTCTTGACGTGTGTTGAGATTCGAAGACTTTCGGAGAAGGAAAAAAAAAAGTGGCGATCTCCGCACGGAACATCAGTCTCGGCCACTAGCAAGGAAGTATGAACCTTTGAACAATACACAGCACTTTTGTCTTCTCGTTTTTGGGACTAAAAGATCGAGTTATGGGTAATTAATATTGGAAATATCATTAACAAAACCATCTACAATGTCTACAACATATCTGGCACTATCACTGATTCTATTGAGCTAGACTACACATTGTTTGCCTTTTTCTCTCTATATCTCCCCAACATCTCATAGTTCAGGTATCGGGCCTTGATATCCTTATTGAAACCCAAAGAATGCAAATATACAACATTCAATTTGACTCTTGAAGACTCCCCATCCAATCACTGCCACACAACGTCACTGCTCCATCACATGACGTTCTCAGGCCGGATCTCCGAGATCCACGGGTGTCCACCCATTCAACGACACAATGCACACGACCTGCTCAATACTTTATTCAACCTTGTGAGGTTCAAACTGGGCATTCATACTTTGAAGAAGCATCAAAAGCCATGCCCATGGTGTGACGTATCCTCTTCTATAACCCTTTATCTTCTTCACCAACCAGTAAAACCACCGACAGCA
Organism: Penicillium paneum; assembly: GCA_023627375.1. Taxonomy (NCBI): domain Eukaryota; kingdom Fungi; phylum Ascomycota; class Eurotiomycetes; order Eurotiales; family Aspergillaceae; genus Penicillium; species Penicillium paneum. Next base: position 155,644 of record JAMAFK010000044.1, read on the forward strand.
TATACCCGAAATCATCCTGGTACACCGCATCCAACTTGGAACCCCCACCACGGCACAGCTCGGCTTTGGTTTCAAAAGGTGCTACGTGGGTGTCTTTCGGAAATGTTACATTTAGTATTTTAGGTCTTATGGTCTGCCTTATCACGCCACCATGCCCCTATTTCGAGATCCGGATCGGAGGCGTCACTATCTATGGTCGCCCGACCATCGCAATGGTGAACAACCGACCACAGGGTCCTCGCAGCCTCAGCTAAATGATCTTGATCACCTTGAGGGGAATGTAGCTGTTCCAGAAATGGCAACCAACTCTATGCATTCAACGGCGTTGAATCCGCCCAAGTCGTGGGCGAATGATCGGGAGGAGCTCATCCACCGTATCAAGGAATCTTCGCCTTGGAGACTTCAACATATGGTACGTGATCTCTTCGGGGATACCTAGCATTCTTCCAAATCTCTGCTCGTTGTGATTTCCGTTTTCTTTATTTACATTTTGTTCTCTTTGTCTTTCTTTCATAGTCCAACACATCTGTAAGTATGCATAGGCTAACATGCGAACAGTCCCCGGATAAGGACAACAATGATTTTTTTATCTCTCGAACTTCACGGGAGCAGTCTCAAATAGCAGCAAGAGAGCATGGAAGCTGCTCTCCCAACAAAGAACGTCACATCAATGAGGATCTGGGATCGCCGGCCGATATCCAGAGACCTCGGTCAGCGTTACACTCCGGTGATTTCAGGGAAGGTGCCACAGATTCCCATGACTCACACGCTGCACGGTCTTCCTTTACTGAGCGGAGTTCGGCTTCTCCATTTCTTCATTTGAGCTCCTCGCCCACTACTCCCTGGTTCGGAGCACAGGCCTTGCCGTCCGGCTTACGAAAGATAGGCACATCGAATGAACACTTTCAGTCCGATGTTATCTTGGATGCTCGCGCTGGTGCACCGTCTATGGGCTCATTCTCATCAAGTTATGTTCTGAAAGCTCCTACCAGTCCTCTGGTATACCAAGCGAATAATACCGACTTGGACTTTTCGTCCCGTGTTGACCATGTGGACGTTTTGGAGTCTGTAGACAGAAAAAACCGCCGCCGTACTTTGCCACCAGAGACCTTCCGCAATCTCCAATTATCCTTGCCAAGCAATCAAATTCTCAACCCTAGCAGTCCATCGCCACCCGGACGGCAGCATGATGTCTTCGCCAATCAAACCGCTTTGCCTCGCCGGTCATTGACTTCATCATATAGTCTTCAACTCGCACCGTCCCCCGGGGGGCAAATCTCTCCATCGCGAGTAAGAAGGCCGTCTTTTGTCTCTGACATCTCGTCAAATCCCCACGCCCCGATGGTGGGATCTTACGAGGAGTCGATATTGCGCGGGAGAATGTCAATGAATCCTTCCAAACCGCTGGACTTCACAGCTCAGATTGGTGTCCTGGGCAAGGGGAATTGCAAGGGTCACCTGAAATGTCCGCCACATGTCACAGTGCCATTTCCGGTTGTATTCTACAGTTATCCGACCTCCGGGTCCGGCCGATCAATCTCAGATGACAATCCGAGTCCCTATGTGGGACAGATTGACCTGGAAAATTCTCTACTAAAAGGGAATTCCAATCCAACTAGACGTCGCAGGCGAAATCCAAGTCTGACGGGACCCCCTGAAGGCATTCCCGCCACAGATGAAGCAAATGATACTCCATGTGTTGAATCACGACGCCACCGGGAAAAGAAGAATCGTAGGTCCGAATCGCCTAAATGTCCCCCCGGGGGGTCTTACCGCATTCCGCAACAAGGTCAACTACAAATCATAATCAAAAATCCGCACAAAACCGCGGTGAAGCTTTTTCTAGTTCCATACGACCTCAGCGATATGGAACCTGGCACAAAGACCTTCATTCGGCAACGCAGCTATTCGGCAGGTCCGATTATCGATATGCCACTCAGTGCACGGAAGAATTATGGGACCGATCGCCCTGAAGCTTCCTTGAATCCCACGGAAGACCCTCAGGACAAACCCACGCTACGATACCTCATTCATTTAAACATCTGTTGTCCCACGCGCGGACGCTTTTACCTACATTCGACCATCCGCGTGGTGTTTGCAAATCGCGTTCCGGACGGCAAGGAGAAACTACGGAATGAGATTCAAAATCCTGAGCCTCGATATAGCCCATACAAGCCCTCCCGAGAGTCTTCCATCTCGAGTACTGCGAGCGCAAATACGCGCCTGGGAACTGAACAAGCTTCCCGCAGACTCGGTGTGGACCATGGAGCGACCCCTCGTCTTCACCCACAGGTGTCAGCTTCTAGTGGGTTCCCCTCACAGCTAGATGCGCCAAGACCCATGGATGCTACGGGCGGCCCTGAAAGTACTGCTCCCTCGCATAGTGCATCTCAGTACAACGAGCTCACCAGGGGCCACGATGATTACGGACGTCATGCTTGTATCTCGAATCCAATCGGATCAGAATCTGGCGAGAGCCTTCTTGCCAAAAGACTCCGAGGCCTCGATGTGCACAGGTCGGAGTCTACAGTAGATGAACGACATCCACGCAAATTGGGCCTCTATGATCGACCATCTCCCACCCACAACCTCTATCCTCGCTGAACGAACCCAGCGCTATCTCCTTCAAGAACTTTGACCTCGCGATTCACTATAAGAATACACCACCTATTTCCCACGTATATCTTCACCTCGACTTGACATATCACCTCATTTCTTGTCTATACCACCCCTCAAGGAACAGCAGTAGGCGCACTGGTTTGCAGCCAATCCCCTGTTTGTACTAACTCACATAATAGCGCCGAGTGTTTTTATTCATCTTGATTCACGCTCGAGCAATGTGTGTATTTATCTTCTTTGCCGCTTCGAAGTCCAGGTCTGCTTTCATTGCCTGTGCTTCGTGGATATATTAGGGAGCCCAGGTGCATGGGTTGTTGACTATACCCCTTTCTATATTTCTTTTGGTATCTTCTTCTCTCCTTGAGGTTTTGGCCTTTACACCATAGTTTATCTGTTAGGTGGTAAACTCGGTTGTTTTTGGTATTGGTTACATATATTTCGCTAATGCACTGCGTTGCGATTTTGACTTTCATTTTTTGCCAACAGGATATATATTTAGAAGTTTTTAGATGAAACAATGTTGATTTATGAAAATACAGAAGAAGTAAAAAATTTCCGGAAATGTAAGAGTAGGCGAGTCTGAGTTCCTGCAATTTATATCTACAGCGCTAGATACAGCAACTAAATTATCCAAAATGACAAGTGTCAAGCCACCCAGGAAGAAGACCATGTGATCTCGACCCGGCTGACATGATGTATTACGATTCCTGTGAGTCCAAGAAGACAAAATTTAATAGTCCTCTTCGACCAATGAGCCTAGCTTAACCAGCATGCTCCACGATCTCGCTTACCAGCACGCCGTCCTTGAGGTAGCTCTTGAACTGCTCTGGCAGAGGGCACTCCTTGGTATCCTCATCGGTGCCCTCCGGTGGCGGAAGGGTGATGTTAATAGCGGAACATTTGCTAGTAAAGATCTCAGTGTTGAGGCTCTCTTGGCCAAGGTAAACGGTGGCACCATCAACCTGATCCATCAGCAAAGTGGGGACCGTGCCGTCGATCTGCACAGCGAACTTGGGGCACTTGATGATATCAAGACTGCTGACGAGAGAGTCGACGATAAGGGAGAGACCAACGCAGTTGTCGATGGCAATAGCATTAGCCTTGTTAGAGACCTTGATGATGGTTTTGTTGCAGCGACTGATGAGGATGGACTGGTTCTGCTGCGCAGAGACCTCGATGATCTCACCAGGGGAATCGAAGTTCTCGATGAGCCACTTGCTGCCCTCGAGCTCCCGGCGAGGCGGCTTGCGTGCGCGCATGTTTTCAGGCTTGGGTTTCTTGCTGGGTGCTGGCGACTTGCCCCGCACGGCACTGCCCTCAGGGACGATTGATCCGGCACGCAGGTTGGGGTTCTTGTGCGTCATCTCCGATTTGTCGACCTTGCGGAGAGTAGAGGTGATACCCTCGCCCTGGTTGAGCTGGTCGAAGACAGCGCCCATGTCTGCTGTTGGTGCTGCGGGGGCCGGAGCAGGAGGAATAACAGGAGGCGGAGGTGGGGGAGGAGCGCCGCCACCGGGGAAGTTGAGGGATGGGACGGGGGGAGGAGGGGGAGGGGGAGGAGGGACACCGCCGCTGACTGCAGCAGGTCCGGCCTTGACCTGCCTCAAAGCTTCCATGGCATCAATGCCAGTCTCATTGTTCCATGTCAGACCCTTGGGGTAGTGTTTTTTGAGGTACTCCGCAAGAGCCTTGAAGTTTTGATAGTAGGCTTTGATGTATTCGACGTGTACCTGGTCCCTGTTGAATTGTCAACATGGGAATTCCTTCAGAACGTCAATAACAGGAGTGCTTACTTGTCCTTGTACTCCTTCAGCACCTTATTTCCGTAGTATTCTATGCCACCGATCATGTCCGTGACAAATTCCGCAGGCTTGCTTTCGAAGAACCAAGCGAGCGCAACAATACCCTCCGCAACAGCGCTTAGGTGGTTGAATAGCGGCGAGGCTCTGTTTGATTCGCGAATGTTGTTAATGCTATCGGATGCTTTGTGCAGATCCGTCATTAACTCCGGAGGCTGAGTATCGGGTTTCCTAGCCTTTGTAACAACATAAAGATAGGTACGTTCAGCTTGGAAGGCCCGAAGGACAGCTTTGGACTATAGATCCAGTCAGCAACTACTCGCGGCAGACCAAGTTCGCACAATTCCTCAAACATACTTGCTCAGCAACCAGACCGCCGATCTTCTCTCCCAGGTTCACAAAGTTTTGAACATCTCCCTTGATCAATGCATCGAAGTCCTCAATCTGCGGCGGAACGGGGGCGGCCACAGGGGCCGCAGGCGGAGGAGGGGAAGGCTTAGGGGGTTGTGGAATAGCGGGCGCAGAAGAAGGTGAGCCGGTCAAAGACTTTGGCGCGCTAGAGTCATCATATGACATCGCCATATCCTCCAAGCGTGAGGTCGCTGCCTCGAGTCTGTAGATGAGTCCGATGTCAGTCAAGTGTGCCGGACGTAGGTGTCTAACAGCCTAGCGGGAATTGAGCTAAAAGCAAAATGCCAGCAAAATGCCATAGGTCAGACATAGTTAACACCAAGGATACATACCGCTTGATGAGCGTGGTGAAATTATGCATATGGCCGCCGGACGCCATGATAGGCAACACGTTGCTCCAACGGAGGAAGCGGAAAGGTAAAAGGGGTGATTTGAGTAGGCTGAGGCTGAGGGATTGTCGAGAAGCAAAATCCCCTGCTATTTGGTAAAAGATAGGCCCTTGAGTCCCAAAAATCAACACACGGGATGATAAGGAGTGGAAAGAAGACGAAGGTTGGAGCTCCTGAGGCCCGCAGATGACGGCTCTAGATGTGGTATGGTACGTTACAGCGGGATCCGCAGGGGAAATGACGTTGTGGGGGTATATTTCGTAATTGGATTACCGTTCGATCCACCCTGCGATAAGTCGAAATCCCCATATTCAGCTGTTCTTTGTCTCTCTTGAGTCTTGACAATCATCTTCTTTGTCGTATTTATACATACAAGGAGAAAGCCTTGGCTGCAAATATGGTGACCCAAGATGAGCCCGTTGACGTCGAGTTCTGCACCTTGGGAATGTTCATAATTGGTATGGTTTACTTCGTTGTTCAAAGTGGGATGTAGACTCACAGATGCATTGCTATTCAGATGATATTGATTTCGGCGGCTCAAGACCCAGTGTCAAGAATGTCCTCGGTGGTGCAGCATCATTTGCAGTCGTGGGTGCCCGCTTGGTCTCAGGCTCGAAGTATGCACGAGCTGTGAGCTGGATCGTGGATGTTGGCTCCGATTTCCCTGCGGAGACGCTTGATGTAATCAGATCATGGAACACAGCCTGCGTTTTTAGAGAAGATTTTAGCAGGCTAACAACGAGAGCCTGGAACGGGTATCATCCTGACGAGAAACGAGGTAAGTTTTGTGGTGATACATGAAACCCATGCGGTAACTGACCGGGCAGACTTCAAATACTTGACTCCGAAACTAAGACTCGAGCCTGGAATGTTGTCCGATTCACAGGTGTGGTCCAAGACATTCCATATGGTTTGTTCTGCATCCCGTTGTATGTCTATAGTGCACGATATACTGCAGCGAAGAGATGAATTACAAAAGACAGGAAAAGCACCGTCTACCGCTCATGCTTCCCAGCGTCCTATCTTTGTCTGGGAGCCAATCCCTGATCTCTGCACCCCGGAGGAACAGGACAAGTTCTTCGCCGCAAATAAAGTCGTGGATGTGGTGAGTCCTAACCACATGGAGCTCGGCATGATGTTTGGCCAGCCCGGTTGGACTCAGAAGAGCCAAGCAGGCCAGGAAATAGTTCAAAGGATTACAGACTCCGGCATTGGCCCCGATGGAAATGGCATGCTAGTTATCAGGGCAGGAAAGGATGGTAGCTACGCCTACTCAAAGTCCGGCAAGATCTGGCTCCCCGCATATCATCAACCCGATGCCTCAGCTGCTTCGCCTGTGATCGACCCAACCGGTGCGGGCAACTCTTTTCTCGGGGCTCTATCCCAAGGCATGGTGACTGCGGGCCGAGAGCCATTCCGAATTATTGGCTCTGTTCTATCAAACTCCGAAAATTGGAAGAAAACCCTTGAGTCTTGGGGTGATTACAAGCATTATCCTATGGCGCTCATTTGCGCAACTGTTGCAGCTGGCTTTGTAGTCGAGCAAATCGGCGTGCCACAGATCGATGTTGATGGAAACGGAAACGAATTGTGGAATCGGACTGAATTCACGGAACGTGTCCGCCTGTACACGCAGCGATTATTGTCTCTCTGAAGACTATTAGTCAATTGACCAATTGCCGAATGAGGAACGCTCTTTTATTGTCGTACAGCACAAGTGATCAAATAGTAGAAAAACAAAAAAGAAAAGGTTCCGTCCGCTGGAAATCCGCCTACAACCGCTGCCCAGTATGCTGGACCTTCTTTATGACTCGTTCTTCGCGGCTTGTTGCTTCTCATGTTCGCGGATTTGCCTACTCCAGCTACAAGTGAAGAAAGGTAAGGTCAGCACGATATACCGAGTGGCATGGGGTTCGGGTAACGGACTATCGGCTGGGGAAGAAGCGGCCGGGCTCTGGCATCTTGTCGCGATGTTCCCGATCAGCGCTGATGCTGAAGGCGATAGCAGCGACACCAAACACAAAAGCGCCCATGATCGCAGTGTTGGCCCTCCAGTTAGCTGGCTGGGCGTACCAACCACCAGCGGGGGACCAAACTTCCTTGGGGTACCTGCCAGATCGATTCCATTAGCTCCTGGTGGGTTTATTAAACCACAGATACATACGGGATCTTTCCACCTCCACCCATTGTGACGAATATGCGATTGAAGGGTTTATTAGAGAATCAAGCGAGCGTAAGCCTGGTAGATCTTTAAGGTGAAGCCGAAAGGGCCGTCTCGGTCGCAGGTCTAGTGCCAAGGCGCTAAGTCTATATTAGGCTTAGCGCCACTTCACACGACTTGGCCATCCCGTGACTGCCGCGACAATTTCTCTTCTCTCTCGTTGATGGTATGCTAATTGATTGCGTCGCGATTATCTCTCCCGTCCATTATATAATCTTTTCACGCCCTCGGAATACCACAATCGCCCAAATGAAGAGACTGCAACTCCAAAGATGGAGCAGTTCAGTCCTTTCGCCGCGGGCTCGGACTGTTAACCGTCTGCATCAACACATGTACGGGCAACGGTATCAATCGACCGCTCCCCCGGTCCAAACCCGCGACGATCCGACTATACAGATTTTCGAGGAACCAGCAGTTTTGGATGATCAATTGGCTCAAATTGTGAAGGACTCCCACACCCGCCACTCGCAGCTCCAATATCCCTCTCCCCCAGTCGAAGCAGCTCGACAATCTGCAAAACTCGCCGCTCTCCACGCTCGACTCTACCTACCTTCCAGATTACCCGTCGAAACACTTGCACGGACACTAGTCGATGCATCAGCAGATCCGAACCCAAATTTCAACAACGCCTCGCTGGCCACTCTCGGTCACGACCTCCTTTCCTACTACGCAACCGAGCACCTTATTTGCACCTACCCTCGCCTGCCCTTGACCGTGATCTTTGCCGCCATGTATGCATACGTTGGGCCTAAGACTCTTGCCGCGATGGCACGGGAATGGGGTGTTGACTTGGCTGCGTTGCCCGGTGGTGAGGTCGATCCCGGTCTGTTACAGTTCCAGAGACTCGAGCCTGGCACCGAGCTTGCCCCAGGCCCCACCCACCCGACAGCACGGCCATATGAAGCACAGAAGAACTGGAGGAAAACGGTGACTTCTAAGATTTTCTATGATGATGAATTCGGTGACCCGCTCAAGGGGATCACGCACTCAGCCGTCGGTGTCACCGCCGAGCAAGCAAGCGCTGAGTTCGTCCGAGCTGTTATGGGCGCCATCTATCTGCACGCCGGCCGCGCCGCTGCCAAGCGATTCTTTGAGCAACACTTCCTTTCACGACACCTCAACATCTCAGAACTGTTCAACTTCCAGGCTCCAGCCCGTGACTTGACCCGGCTGTGCGCTCGCGAGAGTTTCGAGCGTCCAGTTGCCAAGGTCATCAGTGAGACTGGTCGTAAAAGCAGACACCCTGTCTTCGTGGTTGGCATCTTCTCTGGTCAGGACAAGCTTGGGGAGGGCGCTGGCGCCAGTCTGATGGAGGCCCGCGAGCGTGCTGCTGTTGCCGCCCTCAAGGGTTGGTACCTCTACAGCCCACTTTCTGTGCGTGTCCCCAGTGTGATGGAGGAGCCATCGGCCGTACCGTGGAAGCCGGTCCACGTTGACCTGGGCGAGGTCATTGTTTAAGGTATTTGGTGCAATGGGATGCCTTGGTTCAAGGCACGGTAACATATTATTTCATGTCCCTTTTTTTCTCATCTCGCTTTTCTTTTTCCGGTGTGCTATTCTTTCGCATGGGAAGCTGGCCGGCGGTAAAAAGAGTCATCTATCCTGTCTCCTGCATGACTGGATCCTGTACATTATGGGAATTCCAATCCCTTCGATTCACCTGGTGTCTTTTTCTTCGAAATTTCCCTTATCGTTCTCTTTACCTCTGTTTTACTCTTCTCCAGTTAAACGTCCGGCAAAATTAGGCATGTCATGGCCCTCACTTTGGCCCTGCCATCCAAATATAGAACTGCTCTCATACATCTGTTGAATGCATAAAAAATCAATGTTAATGGAAGCTCTCCAGTCTTTGGATTTTGATCTACCAAATGGATCTACCAATACCTATATCTATTCATCTACATTCCGGGTTAAGAATCTCATCTTCCCAGTTCCCATTAGTCCTTCTGACACGCATCTCCGTAGGATCATCCAGATACCGCCCATATTCTTCCCACAACTCCCCAACCCCAACCACGAAAAGACCTTTCCAGAACCCGACAGCCTGATTCTCTACATCCTCCCCTTCACCAACATAGCCAACTTTCAAAAGCCGATCATTCAACATCCCCACAGCGCCCCTCCCAACCCTAACATCCTCAAGCCACGCTAGAAAATACGCTGTATGTTGATACCCCATGTCCCATTTCGGCGGCCGATCTGCAGCAGAGAGAGGCCGTTTCCAGTGCGGCGGCTCCAGACCAGCCTTGAGCCGCACAAAGTCAGCTATGCCCTCGATGAGTCCGCCCGGCGGGCGGGGGATGTCCTCGCCGTTATCATTGAGGGAGCTAGGCGGCGCGGTGTGCTGGTAGCAATGCACAAGCTCGTGGGTCAAGACTCCGACCAGCTCGTGCAGCGGGTCGTCTTTCGCAGATGGACCGGATGTACAGTGTTGGATGTACGGGAGCGACACGTGGATTTCCTTGTGCGCATCGTCGAGCTCTGTGCCTGTTGTGTAGGCTACGCCGCTGTAATCGCGGAGGAAGACTGTTACGGATCTTGTTGGCGGGATGCTGGGTCTGAAGGTAGGCCAATGGGGGTTCTCCGACTTTGGAGGTGAAGTATATAGGTGTTTGATGATGTTTGCTAGGGCTCTGTCGAGCGTTGATGCGACGTCTGGGATGAATGCGAGGAAGACGCTTGAGGCGGGATGGCGTAGGTCTTCCACGTGAAGACGGAGCTTTGGTTGGGGGATTGATAAGGTGAGGTCGGTTGCTAATTTTGTCTGCTTTTCTTCTTTGCTGCTCGAGGTCTGTGGCTCTTGCTCTTGGGTACCCCCCTTTGGGATTGCGGAGACATGAGGTGCGGGGGCGGAGCTCGTCATAATGTATTTGCTTGTATTTGCTTTGATTGATAGCGATCAACTAGACAGATATTTTGTGTTGAAGAACCTCGACTCCCATATTTGTCCGAGGTGTATGAAAGTTTAGGTTGAGGGCGGGAGGAGTCGACGTTGTGAATCAATGATTAGGCCCGTCCAGGTCTAGGGCCGTAAGACACGATCTATGAGTTCCTATGATAGCTACATGCACAGAATATCGTATCTATAAGCCAGTTAAACTGTTAAAGGCTGTAACCTACATATATAAAGTACAGAGAAAAACCTAGATACTTTAGGCTAGCACTCTCAAATACACACCTTGTCGGCGCCGGTGATTCTTTACTGGCGCCATGCTCCACTTTGGCGATCTCGTGGGGTGCTAGGAGCTTTGATTCGCATTGATTGGAGTGAAAGTGGTGTATGGAGTAAGATTCAATCGATCGCATGTCAGTTGAGCCTCATATTGATCTTTATCGTGTGTTAGACAATCCAGTGAGAAGCTTGTAGTTGCTTACTACGGAATCAATTACCATTTTTATACCGTGTTTTTGGAAGATAGGCAAATTGGTGATTTGAGGTATTTCTCTTTAGCAAATAATCTATTTTCTAGTGAGTACTTGACATTGAGATGTTGTAAATATGACGCTGTTGGTTGCCCATTGCGACGAGCGATCCTAAGTTAATAAACAAACCAGTGTTGGGCTCTTAATACAGCCTTCGGGCACAACCTCACCATGTAAGAGCGGCTGGATAGAATTAGACAGGTATAAACCTAGGCATGTACTTCTCAGGAAATAACAACCCTCAATAAAAGCCAAAGGACTCAAGGGCCACCCCTTTTAATATCATCTACATCCCTCGCGCTTATCGTCACGCGCTTATCGCCCCTTGTTTTCAATTTGTCCACTTTTCAACATCCCACCATATCCAGGTCAACTTTGCGCTCTTCCTCATATCCGTCTTCTATCTCACCGGATCATGTATGTTATTATCCTCCCTGCTCTGCTTCAAACCCTTCATGGTCCTCTTCGCCATTCCTCCCTACCCGACATCCCACACCCTTTTGCGACAGATCCCATCCTATAACCATCTGATACCCTACTGCCTACACACGTCCATGCTATCCTTTTTATTTGTCGCAATCGCAATCCAATCGCCCTGCTTTTTACAGATATTGCTCTCTTTCACTGGTAGAATCTGCTGCTAACTTTCGTCATGGCTAGTGACAAATCGAAATCCGAGTCTATTCTCCTATCCGCTATTGGCCTTGTCGCATTTTGACTCTCCTGGATCGTCCATTACATACACTCGCATTCTTCCGTCCATTCCCTTCGTTGCGACGAACTGAGATCGATCTCTCGGTGTTTACGATGGAGGCGAAGGCAGCAGAACTACTGGCAGCCTTCAAGAACCCCAACCTGTCTGTTGATTCAAAGATCGCCTACCTCTCTAGTGTCAAGTCCGATATCAAACAGAAAAATGTTCCAGAGGGGGCGATTCGCCCCATCTTCGAAACATTACGCCTCGCGATCGGCTCCCAACATTACTCTGTTCTCGGGGCGGGGTTCTCCACACTCGGCCACCTCCTGAAGCGTCTTGCAATCCAAGACCAGCAGCAATGGATCGTTCACCAGGCCGAGAGCCTGTATCCCATTCTTTTAGAGCGCCTCAATGACCCGAAAGAACGTATAAGAGCCCAGGCTGCGTCAATATTTACCGAACTGTGGCCATTTGCAGGCGACGAAGTCGAATATCATGTTTTGGAAGGTGCCCTGGTTGGAAAAAATCATCGGGCGAAGGAAATGAGCATGCTTTGGTTGGCAAATGTAGGCTTATGCACCCTGCAAGGTCTGTTCCAGCTACTAATTCCGATCTGCAGATGACGAAGAACCATGGTTTGTTGTTCCGTCAATATGTTCCTTCCCTGGTTTCGTGCTTAGAGGACGCCGATAGCGCCGTTCGAGATACGGCGAAGTTGGTCGTGATTGATCTGTTCCGGTGAGTGTTATCACGCCGACCATTATTCATCGATTGCCCCTAACCGAACTCAGAAACGGCCCCGCAAGAGCGAAGTCTGACCTACAAAAGCAAATGGCGACACGCGGTGTAAGGAAATCAATCGCGAATGCTATCCTCTCAGGTATTGGCTTAGGATCCGTTGAACCCGAGAGTGCATCCTCTACGCGTCCAATATCTCGGGCTGAACGCTCAATTTCGGTGATGTCGTCACGTTCACATACTATGGAACAGACTGATGATGGTTAGTATTTTGATTATATTAATATCCTTGGAGATTTGCGCTGTACTGACATGCTTGTAGATATGGAACCAGTGAAGAGCCGCCCAGCTTCTAGAGCTCATCGTGAACGACCGGCAACCTCCACCGCATCTACAGAGCCACCGATTGTTAACAGACCCCGCACACCGGCCCCGACAGCAGCGCCCCAGGAACCGTTGGCAGAAGACGATGGTCTAGAGCCGTTTGATGTTGCCTCAGCGAGGGATGTCGACGATCTTGTGCGCGATATGTTGCCCTGGTTCGAAGGAAAAGAATCCGAGGACAATTGGTCAAAGCGCGAGAAGAATGTGATTCTTTTCCGCAGACTCACTCGAGGCAACGCGCCGCGCGACTTCTCGCAGACCTATATCAGTGCAGTAAAGACACTCCTTGACGGTATCCTAAAGGTTGTCAACTCCCTACGAACCACAATGTCTAGCAACGGCAGTCTTTTGATCCAGGATATTGCCCGAACGTGCGGCCCTAGAATTGACCCAATGGTTGAGATTATCATGCAAAACTTGCTGAAGCTATGCTCGGCGTTGAAAAAGATTGCCGCTCAAAACGGAAACGCCACCGTTGAAGTCGTCATTAAAAATGTTTCATTTAGCGTTCGACTTCTGCAGCATGTTTGTTCCGCAACCCAGGATAAAAATGTTGCAGTGCGTTTGTTCGCCACAGGGTGGCTAAAAGCTTTGATCATCCGACAGGCTCATCATAAAAGCGCAGTTGAGCATAATGGTGGCCTTGATCTCATCGAGAAGTCGATCACTAAAGGATTGGGAGATGCGAACCCTGGTGTGCGGGAAGCAACACGGGCCACATTCTGGACGCTTTACGGTGTGTGGCCGGAGCGAGCCAATGTGATAGCAGACACACTCGACCCAAAGTCGCGGAACTTGCTGGAGAAAGATTCATCGAATCCCAACCCCTCTTCAAGAAGTGCACCTGCATTGCCTACAAAGAGCCCCGCTAAGAGTCGCTCCGCTTTAAAAGAAGCTATTGCTGCTAGGAAAAAGGCCCAGGCTCCTCAACCCGAGTTGGCTCAGCCAACTTTTGCCGAGGCGAGGCCACCTGCTCCTGCCTTCAGGTCCACTCGGAGTGTGCCTACTGGGGCGCCTCTCTCGTCTCTATCTTCCGCACCTATGAGACCCGCCGTGAAACCTCGGCGGGCAGAGATAAGTCGACCTGCAACCGCAGACCCCTACGCTCGTCGCCCTGAGTCACGAGCCCAGTCTAGTACTCAATCTACCCGACAAGCGACCACTTCCCCTAGGGCTATGAGGTCCAAACCCTCAACACCTACATCAAAGGCCCCCCTGACGGCTCCTCGTACTCGCCCACATGAATCGGCACAAGCTGCTACAACTAATGGCAGGCCGAAGAGACTCGATTTGTCCAAATCCAAGTCGCACAGCGATCTTATGGCCTCGAGTCGTGCTCGCAGTGACTCGAATGAAAGCCTGGCTAATCAGCCATCTGCAAGAACACCTCGCAACGGAAATTACCCCGGTGTATCCGAGGACCAACATTTCCCTGCACATATCGTATTGGAAAGTCCTCCGCTTGATGCACCACAGCCTCTTCTGTACTCAGCACCGCATGGCCCTCACGCCGACTCGGTTCCTGTTGAAGATCCAGAACCAATGATACTGGAGGAACCTGTTCTTGCCGTACCTCCACCTTATATCTCGGAACCAGATCTTACAGTGTCTCCCGTACTTGTGTCTCCGGCTCGCCAGCATTCAGATCTGGACTTTGATTCTGGTCCCGTATCTGCTGTCAAACCCGTACATGAATCAATGGTGATCTACGAAGATCCTACCACGCCCATCGCGGACAAAAATGAGACTCCTGGGTACGCTGCCTCGGTGGGGAACCTTACCTCCTTAAAGTCCTCCCCCAGCCGCGCTGATCAATCCGAAGATGGCGGAGCTGAGGCTCAACCTATCTCCGAGAATATCCCAGCGTCGGTGGTCGCTTCCGCTAGAAAACCTACACCTAATTTGGCTCCTACACAGGAATCTGTTGCGAACTCAGAAGTTCGTACTCCCTCTCCAATTCACCGGACGCCGCTTCAACCAAGCCCATCGCCGACGAGGGGCCGTGTCCAGCCAGTGGCTTCCAATATCATGGATATTGAGACCGCGCTTCCCCAAGAGCATCATGCGGGAACAAACAAGGCCGGTGGCAACAATGAGAATGCGACTCCACACCTGGCCAAGACTGTAGACTTGCCCGCAGTCCCGCGGTCTCCAGCTAAGCCGAGTGTCCTCGAAGAGGTGACGGTAAACGAAGCTACACCGCGTTCCCTAGACGCGAGGCAGAGATCATTTGGGTCAATACCACCATCACTCTCCCAGTCGACGTTGTCCCAATCAACAATGTCTGAAGATTCCACCCGACGCACTCGAAAGTGGGTTGATCGTCACCGCAGCCCCAGCCCGCGTTCGAAGGACCCGGCTAATGCCCAGGAAATGATTCATAAAGGCCTGGCACGTATTGTGTCGAGAACCATGGAGCCCTCGGGATATAGGAAACTACAAGGACTTATCCAATATCACGGCGATGATATTGTTTCCCAAAGTCAGGACTACAATACGTTGCTTGAAGCTCTATTTGTGGAACTGGAAGCGACACCTTCCAACCGCAAGGATCATGACGTGAAAACTCAGGTTTTGGCCACTATCCGTTCCATGCTCCTACGGACCCGCGAACATTTCCACCCCTATGACACTCGTGCCATGGCAGCTATCATCCGGGCCCGCCGCCACTACGAGTCCACTTCCCACTTTGTCACTTGCCTAGAAGAAGTTGTAGACAAACTGGTGTTTTTGACTTTGCCCCAGACGGCAATTGTCGGTGTTCTGCAGGGACTGGATCTTGGAGCGGACGCAGAGAATGATGAAACGTACCGGTCCACCATCATGGGCCTTAGCACTATCCAGCAGTCGCTATCGCGTCCCAGTATCGATATCGACGACGAGCTTCTGGCTCGCATCGGTGCTGTGGTAATGCAACAGCTCGGGCACCCGCGCCCTGGGGTCAGAAAGAATGCTACCGAGCTTTGCACATTCTTGAACATTACATTCGGGTCGGAGCGAGTACAAAAAGTCACTCAACCTCCTCGTGAAGGATCCCTTAATCTCCTGACATACTTCATGGCCCGGCGAACCCAGTAAATGTTCTTTTCTTTTCATCGGCTCAGGACTGCATACGTATGTGTTTAATAGCCCTCGGCAGCGTGGTGGCGTGCCAGGCCGTGGGATTCCCGGTGTACATAACTTCTTGTTCCATATTTATTTTGAAAATTCATGTTTGTATGTTTATTTCCTTTTCCGATACATAAGCACTTTCGATATTGTCGGCAAATGCTGGGCCGGCACTCAGTAATACCCAAGCCGTCTCAATGCTCTCGCAGGAAAAGCAGTCATAGCGGTCTAATCGCACCTCGCCCGGGGTCAGCTATATGCCTAATCTGTGCCTTCCTCTTCTGGCCGGATTTTTCCTTCGGTATTTATTGGAGAAGAAAACTTACTTTGACTCAGATGGAGTAGAAAGAGCGAAAACCCAGGGATCATCTCAGACCTAGTCCCTGTCAGAGCCAGAACTAGCCCACCAGCATATATCACAAAGCTAGTAGGAGATACAAAGTATATTTGCGTGCCCAGTTTCACAACTTGCGCGTTATGAACAAAGAGGCAGGCAAAGTTTCATTTACAAAGGCATTGTGCTCTGCTAATCGAAATTCGATTTCTGATAGACACAAAGATAACAAAGACGGCTTTGGGATCAAATACAGTATTGAGATGCGAAGAGCAGAGCGCATAGTTCATCGTGGCTATATAGATCACCCTTTTCGCCTCGAACATGGTATCTCCTCAACATCATTCTCGAGTACCCAGCTCAACAATTATTTCCTAACGAAAACAGTGACTTATCAGCTCGTATCATGAAGTTCTGGAAAGGTATCAAAGCTCCAAAGCAGCCACCCCAACGCTTCCCACTCGAGGTTGCGGAAGCCTTTGGACCCGACGAGGAGATCTTCCGTCGGTTGCATCGTACCGGCTCTCCCCCAGGCAATCTCTTTTGTTTATTCCCGGACCCTACACCTGGAAAAAGTCTTAACCAGTTCCGTTTCCAGCTACACCGAGAAAACGGGATTCTGCCCGGCCTTGTCGGTTACCTCGAGAAGTATAGCAGCGCTTCACACTTGGTCTGGAGTATGTGCGCTCTTCTTGCAGATAGCGGTATCGATCCAGACTGGACAGATGCATTTGAGATGTGGCGGCCACAGTGGAGACATTTCGCTAACAGCTTTGAAATCCAGGGGAATACCTCGCGTACTTTGGAGATTCCACCCTCGCCAGTCCGTGTAATGTGGATTCGGAAACCTCACAACCTTGATATGTATAAGCTTTATGCGGTTAACCCTAAGGCGAAGAAGCGCGATCAAGAGGGTCTGGAGGATCTCTGGAGGTGGATGCTTGATGCACCGCCCGAGGTGATTGTTCAAGGAGCTTTTGTTATTAAGCTTGAGGTTGAGCCTTGGTTCCCTGGCGAGGAGAGATCGTTTGCTGTCTCTAGTAGTTGGTATAAGTAAGTCATTTATTGCTTCGCTGCACCATCCCTTTCTCTTTTCTTTATATTTCGCCATCCAAGAGTTGCTCAGTGGTATTAGATAGACCAAGAATAAATCTCAATTACGTCCTGATCTGAGATCTGAAATCTGAACTGTATATACATATAGGCTTGAGGTAAAGTACATTAGTAGAGAAACGTGGGGGTTAACTGACGGAATATGTATTCCGTGTAGAATGAGGGGTGATGATCAGGTGACGACCCCCATACTATATAATCGATTCCTCCAGCTTGAAAGAGTCACAACACAATATACACCCTTTCTTGCGATATTCCTCATTGGATATATGCATCATGTCTGACCTGCCCAAGGTTCGTTGGGGTATAATTGGTATGTCTGTGTTTATTCCCAATGGTTCTAAGCGTAGTGGTAAGCTAACGTCTTCCATAAGCTACCGGCCTGATCTCATCGTGGTTTGTGGAGGATCTGGTTCTCGACTGGCCAGAAAAAAAAGTTGAGCATGTTGTTCAAGCAATTGGCAGTTCGAATCTTGAAAAAGGCCAGGCATTTGCGAAAAAGCACTGCCCGAAACAAAGCCCAAGCGTCTATAGCTCTTATGAAGAAGTCTATCGCGACGCAGACGTTGATATTGTTTATATAGGAACCCCACACGGGGTTCATCATCGGGATTGCTTGGCGGCGATTTCTGCAAGCAAGAATATCCTGTGCGAAAAGGCTTTCACACTGAATACCAAACAATCGCAGGAGGTATTCAGTGCCGCTCGTGAGAAGAATGTATATGTGGCAGAAGCAATGTGGCTCCGACACCGACCGCTTTTCACCGAACTCCGGCGATTGCTCCATGAAGAGAAGATCATTGGTGACGTGTTCCGGGTGTCCGCGGATTTTGCGTTGGGTATTGATGTTTCCTCACGTCCATCCACATCCCGATATCGCGACCTGAAATTGGGAGCGGGGTCATTGCTAGATATTGGCATCTATTCGCTTACTTGGGCGAGAATGGCACTGAGTGGAAATGGATCTGATCAGACAGAGAAGCCGCGGATTATGGCCGCCCAAAGCCAGGAAGCAGGAGTTGAAGAGACGACCAGTGCCATCTTGCACTATCCCTCGACTGGAAAGCAGGGTATCGTGACTTCAACAACCAAGGCCCCCGGTGGTCCTGGCCAAGTCTTTGCGGTTATACACGGGACCAATGGGTACGTCGAGGTAGAAGGCAGGATGCCATCTGCGCCGGAATCCTTTACTGTGTGGAAGAGGCCTCAAGCGAATCTCGATCATGCGCTTTTCCCGAGGGAACAGTGTCAAGGGAAGAAATATGAATTTCCGGCTCTGGGACGTGGCTTTGTCTATGAGGCTGAACAAACGGCATTTGATATCCTCGAAGGCCGGAAAGAGAGCAGGACCATGCCGTGGGCGGAGACAATTTACATGATGGAGATCATGGACGAGATACGGCGACAGGGTAACACAATCTATCCTGGAGAGTGATGAGACTCTAGATATGTATCTATCAAGAAATATCACCGGAAAATACAACTGAACTCAATCCAAGGGTATACCTATCTGTATATCGATATGGCAGCAGCAGTAATAGGGAAGTCACCTTGGTAAACATTTACATATGAAACTCATTACTTTTTCCACTTGACCTTCTCAAATTTAGACACAGACTCATCACCTATATCTGACTTTCCATCTCGTACATATATGGGGCGTCACCCAGCCGCTCTAAAAAATAACCTTATGTGGGTCCCGGGGCCGTGGTTCACCTGCGGATGCCCACCTGGGCAGGTGGATCCTATGCGAATCGGAAGTCTATTGTAGGTAATCTACCCCGTACCATTGATGGGATTCAATATATACTACTGTAAAATGATAGGGCGTCTTGAGGCGATTGGGCGTTCTTGGTATGGTCCCTGAAAATTTTCAAATAGCGGTGAGCGAAGTGAGGGCTGCCTCCCCTCTGTAGAAGGTTCTCATTCCTCTTTCTTACATTATCTCCTAGTATCATTGCCTCTCTTAACCGCCTTCACCAAAATGACGAAATATGTTGTTTACAACCTTGAGAGCGCAATCAATGATTTCTTTAGCTCGAATACCACTACAACGAGAAAGCAATGCGATGACTTCGCCATCGCTCGCGCTGGCGGTGTCTCTACTCCTTTACAGATGCAAGGAGTGTGCAGTTATACAGTGGCAGCGGGACCCGACAAGTCCAAGATCTTCCAGTTTCGAGACGAGGACTCTACTATTGATATTGGTAATATCAGTCTTGCCAAGGCAATCCATTCTGAGTTCGTTGCTAGCTGCAATTATCTCGGAACCTTGGGCGATTTACGGCTACTCCATATTTACGAGATGGAGACCCTTCCTGGCAGCACTCATATCATGGCGCGCATTCCACCAGACGATATATCCCGACATGGTAATACTATCAAAGACCTTGCTAGGTATGTCGAGGAAATTCGTGTCCTCATTGGCAAGAGCTGACATTATAGAATAGGTTCTTTGCACAGTCGTGGAATAACGATCGACGACCATTCTCAGATGATACCGCCATCTTACTAAAGGAGTTTCAATCGAACTTTGACCTTCTTGCTCGAGACCTGCCGTCCCGCTTTGCGCCAAGCCTAGATATGGTTCGCAAGAATCTCCCGTTGCTCTTTTCGGGAGCGCTCCCTTATGTTCTCAGCCACCAGGACCTTAACATAATGAATCTACTTATCGATACAGAAACCGGAAACATAACAGGGATTGTCGACTGGGCGGAATCCAGAATTCTACCGTTCGGTTTCGCACTATATGGACTTGAGAATATTTTGGGCCTGATGGATTCAACGGGGTGGCACTATTATGATAATCACCGCGAATTCGAAAACCTCTTCTGGAAAACCTTTCGGGAAGAAGCTAATGGTTTCTCCGATGCTGATTTGTGTTTGACCCGCGTTGCGAGAATGGCGGGGCTTTTCTACCATTATGGATTTTGTTTTGATATTAAAGGTACGGTGGAAAGTGTGCGGGTGGACCAGGCGGATGGTTCCCTCGCATATCTCGATGATTTCTGTACTACTAAGGAGTAGACTGGTTTCATGGGTCGGCTTATTATAAAAGCAGATAGCGTGGGTGACAAGGTGTCTTTTTCTATTGTATTGGCACTATGCTGTAACATATACATCGATAGTCAGTCAATAAAGTGGGTGAAAAGAAAACACGTAACGTTCCATTGGTCTCCCTACACCCTACCTGGGTAGTCATATCACGCCAGAAAGAAATGACCTCACTACTATAGGGGTGGGAAGGGCCAGATACCTGGTTTCCAGGCGCAGCCCCCTACTCCGGTTCCCCGCTTTGTACGCGGGGGTCATGTCACTTGGCAAGGGCCGGGTATGCAAACACCTGCGCCCACTTGCATGAGGATACACGTCTTCGGGGTGCTGATTGGCCTATCCCAATTAGATATAGTCATTGTCGGTGGGACTTGTATCCTCTATCTGCATAGGGCTAAGTGCCTCCCCACTATAAAGTATTCAAAGGCTTTGTCATTTTTACTTTTACCAGTTAGTTACAAGCTTTTCGTTAATAATTTAACATTTATCCGTCGTAATGGGTCTTGAAACCGACAAAGGAGACTAAGAAAAGGAAGTATAGATCAGAGAGCGGATCGGAGGCAAACGACACGTTTGATATGTTTGTCTCAGGCTATACAAATGGAATTTTCTCAGTTGAAATTTAATTTGCAAACATGAACCAAGAGCTCCAATCACTGTGTAGAAGTCAGACTTTCCATGCTGTTAGATTGGCTGAACCGTTCCCAGCCAGTCGATGTATTTGTAGCTCGAATCCAGTAGCCTCCAGACCCATTCTTCGTCACGACAGCCACAGATGCGACTTTGATGTTCCATGTGTTTACAATCATAGGGCTGACAAATATGACTGACGCTTTTTGCCCATGAAGACTAGCACCGGAGAAATCAAGACCTGTATAATCGAATGCTGTCCAGTGGGATACCACAGCAAAGCCTAGATTTACAGTGCCGCGCAGAGCTAAGGTGAGAGTCTTAGATGTATGATCTTCTGAGAATCGAAGGCTCTGCTGGACAGATATGGGAGATGTATATTGCAGTGTTGTGAGGCGTATATCTCGTGCAATCTCAGCAATCGAGTCTTGTTTCAGCTGCTGAGTAGAGAATTTACACCGAAGAGCGCCAACGCTACAACGGATGTAGTATGTCCCAGCCTTCGGAGACTCAATAAAGCGGCGAAAATTGATAATCCCATAGTAATCCACTGGATTAGGCGACATAGCTGAAGGTTGAGGGGAATAGACGGATTTAAGATACCATGCCGCGATAACATCATTTCGTGTGAGTTGAATTTTGGAGGCACGATCTTTCAGCTCAGTCTGTGATTTCATTCTCAATTCGTCGACCCATGCGCCTGGAGTGTAGATAAACTTGGTTGTGAACTCCTCAAGTAGTCCAAGCTTCATAGCAAAGATAGTCAGCAGCACACGCCAAACAGTCATTGCCAGTTTAAATATCCCACTGTCATAATTTTGCGCATGTGTCTGGTAGTGTAAATTGGACTCCGCTTCGGTGCACTCAATTTTGACTTTCATCAGATCAGACATTCGGACATTCTCGGCATCAGGTGGAAGAGCAAACAAAGGAATTGGCTTATTAGACAGTAGATCAGAAAATGCTTTAACCACTTCCCAGCAATCATTGCCATCACATATATGGTGCGTGATTCCAAAACAGAGCAAAGTAGCATCCTGTAGGAAAGTGACACGAAGCCGGAAAGTGTTCGTACGGCTAGGAGAGACATTGAATATAAATTTATGATCAACTGCTGATATCTCCGGGCTTTTCATGATGCTTGGCTCATTGCTATACTGGTCGTGGCGGATTGGAAGGTGGCTAACCAGTGATTCATCAATAGCCCTACTGGCGTAATCGACAGTAGAACCACAGGTGAAGGACCATGGTTTTGTCTAGAAGATGATATAAGTAGGCTGTAGTAACGGTAAAATAGACTCACATCTTTGATTAAATCACCGCCAAGTATTGGCCATAATCCAACTAACTCGGTGAGTTTTCCCCTCAGAATAGCCGAATCGAGAACTGCATCGACAATCAAGCCCGTATAGATGGTACTATGATTTCCCAAAGAGCTGACACTGTTGCAAGTGTATTTCGTCGAGCCCAAATTCGAGCCCTCCATTTTCGGGTTGAGAAAGACTGAGATGGGGTTGAGAATTTTTCGTATACGAACTATCAAGAGAGTTCTCTCGGGGATTTGATAAGAAATGCGAGTACTTCTGTACTTTTGTACCCTTCTCTTCACTGTTCATTACGAGTGACCTCGGAGTAAATAGAAATTATCTTCTAGATGTTGACTGTAGGACGTATGTAGTACTAACTTATTTTTGCGTTTTTCCTTTGGTTTCCCTTTTCGTCTTTGCCACGGGCTATTCTGACTTTCAACTACTTGATCATTAAACATCATATTTCTTTCAAACGCATACAGTGAATGGAATAGTAGGAAGATCATGTATTGTATTACCTAATGCAGGCTGCAAGGTGTGCAGGCCATTCCTCAACATTTTAATATATGATAGGAGTGCCGCGCATCGTACCGGACCTGTGTTGTGTTGGTGGGCTTGCCAGGATTATCCTTTTTGGCCCCTTTCTTCTTTCCTCCCCGAATATCTTCCTTTTAAAATATCTCCGAATCAGAAACCCCGCATATTCACATATTTCGACTTTAATCTTCAGGCTCTGTACCGCCAAGCCAGCGTGCTACGGCAAGGTATTTCATGCGCTTGCAATCTGGATGAATATCCTGCCTCGGGAAGTTTCAACTGGGCTATCTTTCTTTCTTTTGAAGATGGAGTGCGATGGGTCTTTAGATCCCTACACTCTCCGTCTTTCTGCCAATGGAGCTGTCAATAAAAGTTACTGGCAAGCGAAGCTGCTACGCTGCGATATCTCAGGACTCACAGCGGTATCCCAGTTCCAGAAGTATATGACTATTGGTAAAGACTATGTGATACCACGCTTTTTCTACATCCGATAATGAAATCGGGATTCCGTACATTTTCATGAGCGAAGCGTCTGGCCGACCGCTGTCAAAAGCTTGGAAACCAGTCGGCTCTTCCGAACCTGACCTGGAAACCGTCAATAAGGCCAAAGTTCTATCCCAGTTGCGGTTCGACCAAATTGGCTCACTTTCGAAGAAGATGGGTCCTTCGAAATTAAGGAGTGTCTCTCACGTGGTCATATTTTGCATAGCGGATATGATTTGGAGATTCCACGTGGGCCATTCACTTGCGAAACAGAATTTTCCGACAGCCTTGTTTCTGCATTCTCGGAGCATGTGGAGAGTTTGCAGTTATCACATCATTGCTTTCGTGGCACCTGTCTCCTCGCGGGATGAATATGAATCCAACTTGCAATATAGGAGTGCCGTGGATCTATGGAACGACTTCGTGACCATTGGATGCAAGATCGACACGTCAGAAAACAGACTGGACTATATAATCGCAGCAAATGCGCTTCGGGACATAGTACGAAAACTTGAACTTCCAGCTATCAATCCGGAGACTTTCCCATTGTGCCATGCTGATCTGAGCGCCAATAACATATATGTTGATGGCAGGTAAAACATCACCTGTATTATTGACTGAGCATTCGCTTCTTCCATTCCCGAATCTATGCTGCTAGTCATTCCATCCTTGCCCAAACCCTTTATAGATGGCTTTATTGCTGCTATGCCCGGCTCGACGGAGGATGGATTGATCCACAAATATCGCGAATTTCTTGAGCGAGGGCAAGTCTCCTTGAGGTTGAATCAAGTTCTCAGATTTGACTCAATTGGCGATTACAACCTCTTTGCTACTGTCTGGAAGTCTGCACATGGTCCTAGACAGGACCTAGGGCAATATTTCTTACTACAGCGGCGTTTACCTCACTACAACCGGCTTTACAATGAATATCAGGATCGTCCAGTCTGGAAGATTGAAAGAGATGAAAAAGATTATTTTCGAAACCAGGACTTCAGAAACACAATAGCTAAGAAGCTGACGCTTGTGTCGGAATGGAAGACCCAGTATACAGCCAATGACCTACCCAGACTTCGGAAAGATATGTCTGTCGCTTCTCCTAAATTGTGGAAGTGGATCCAACAATTCATACTGGACTGGGAAGAAATGCCTTGATCTGCTCCAAATACTACAATTGTAAGTTATACAGAGCTGTGGAGACCCCGGGCCCACTAATATACTTCCGACCGGAAACCAATCATCTTGTAAGATGACCCACACTGGCCCACCTGGATATAACCTCGAAGGAAAAGAAATATGTGCTTCTCTTCAATTGAGTCATCCTTAGTGCAGGGGCAATGCTACTCATCTCCTCTATATATTGTATTTGACCATATGCTCCGAAGGGTGAAAATAGAGTTCAATATAACCCCTGCCAAGTCAACTCGGGGGTCATCTTCCGATCTCCCCCCAGAAACTCGGGGAGGATGCGGGGTGACTGACGCTAGGCGACTGCAACTGCCCCTCGCTCGGTAATACACTGTGGGACACGACTCAATCGGCCGTGACAGGTTTATCCGGCAACATGGAGATAAAAGAACGGCTGACAACGGTCGGCCTTGGAGTAGACGGCATACTTTCGGGTCGCTTCCTGAGCTATACTGCTATAACGCCCGTTGAACTTCTGCAAATTACCCCTTATCAAGATGGCAACAACATTAACCGGTGGAAACCCACACATCATTCAACTACCCAAAACGCCCAAAACTCCTTCCGACGTATCCCCCGACCCACAAAGCATCGCCCAGCAATGGCTTTCGGCTCTCGAAGTCCAGCTCTCTCGTTCCAAATGCCTGAATATCAAGGAGCTATTCCACGCCGAGTCCTGGTGGCGCGACATGCTGGCGCTGGACTGGGACATGCGCACCGTACACTCAGTCGCCGAGATTGAAAAATTCTTGAGCAAGCAACAGGTCAAGGCACAACTGTCCAAGTTCCGACTCCAGGACAAGGGCAAGTTTCAGCCACGTTTGGAGCAGGTCGTCGACGGGTTGAGCTGGGTATCTTCCATGTTCTTCTTCGAGACTGCCGTTGGCACTGGAACGGGTATGTTGCGTCTGACCCAGGCGGAGAATGGAGATTGGAAGGCCTATGCTATGTATACCTCATTGCAGGAGCTCAGCTCGGCTCAGGAGCCGCTCGGAAAGCGTCGTGCTGAGGGGACGACGGAGTCGATGCCTGGTGGTCTGGCTGGGGGCACATGGATCGAGCGCAGGAATCGACAGAAGGAGTTTTTGAATGAGGAGCCCACTGCTTTAATTGTCGGAGCTGGTAAGGAACTTCTATGCTAAGACGGTTGTCTATTTTTGAAATTCTAACAGTCAATAGGTCAAGCTGGATTGAATATAGGTGCGCGTTTGCAGAGCCTCGGTGTGTCATGTTTAATTGTCGACAAGAACGAGCGTGTTGGAGATAATTGGCGTAACCGGTACCGGGTAAGTGCCGTTGGAAGAACTCGATCTATGCTATGGAGAGAATTACTGATTTATCGCGATGCAGACACTTGTTACGCACGATCCGGCTGAATTCACACACATGGCTTATCTTCCCTTCCCACAGAATTGGCCACAGTTTACACCGAAAGACAAGCTCGGTGACTGGTTTGAAGCCTACGCCAGCATTATGGAGTTGAATATCTGGATGCAGACCTCAATCGTCTCTGCAGAGTACGATGAAGTTGTAGGCCGGTGGGCGGTTGTCCTCGCTCGCGGCGACGGGTCCCAACGCACTCTCCGACCTCGTCACCTTGTATGGTGTACAGGACACTCAGGTGAGGCGAAGGTACCCTCTTTCCCGGGACAAGACTCTTTCCAGGGTAATGTGTACCACGGTAGCCAGCACCGCGATGCGTCAGAGAATGATGTACGTGGCAAGAAGGTTATTGTCGTCGGGACTGGTAACAGCGGTCATGATATTGCGCAGAACTTTTATGAGAACGGCGCAGATGTCACTATGTTACAGCGCAGCGGGACATATGTTATAACTGCCGACAAGGGTGTCTTCATGATGCACAGTGGAATGCACGAGGATGGCGGGTACGTTCTCAGAGTTTTTTCTATCTTCTCCCACCCTATTTGAACATCAATAATACCAACCGTGTAGGCCACCGACCGAAGAATGCGACATCGTCTGCGAGAGTCTCCCCTGGCCTGTTCAATTCGCTTTGAGTGTACACATGACGAAGCAAATTGCCGACGCCGAAAAGGAGACCCTAGATGGACTCCGTCGGGCTGGCTTTGAACTTGATTTCGGGATAGATGGTGCTGGCATTGCACGTGCATACTTTACCCGCGGTGGAGGTTATTATATAGACGTCGGATGCAGTCAGCTTATCATCGATGGCAAGATCAAAGTCAATCACAACCCGGGTGGTATCACTGGCTTTGGAAATCATGAGCTGCTTTTGGCGAACGGCGATTCCCTGCCCGCGGATCTTGTTGTCCTTGCCACTGGATACGATAATATGCGCACGACAGTGAGGAGAGTCTTGGGTGACAAGGTCGCCGATCGGTGTTCCGACGTTTGGGATCTGGATGCAGAGGGAGAGCTTCGAGCTGTAAGCTACCATTTACTCTGACGATCCTTCTGGAATACATGCTAATGACACTGTTCAGATGTGGCGCCCCAGTGGTCATCCGGGCTTCTGGTACTTCGGCGGAAACCTCGCCTTGTGCCGGATCTACTCTAAGTTTCTGGCACTTCAAATCAAGGCTGTCGAGTCTGGAATATCGAACGGTGTACGACAGTAGATGCGGAGAGGGCTTTTTGATTTGTCTACATTGCATTCCATGTGTAATGAAAGAGATATTGCAACTTTGATACTGCAATTTAACATAGTAATAATCATCTATTCTGATAGATGAATAAACTCCGACGATGCGTCATACCCCAAATGGCGTGCCGCACCACAGTAGCCTCTCGGCTTCTAGCTCCTCCTCATATGTATCTCCCGTGAATGCATCACTAATGACAGCTTGTATTTCTCGGGGCGGCTGTGCGCCATAAAAAAGCTTTGTAAACTCCCAATATTCAGGATAGAAGCCGGCACATTCCCAGTCAACAATTGCAGACAGACGTTCATGGTCAATAAGGATATTGCTGGGACTCAGGTCCGCGTGGGTGAAGACAGACCGGTAGGCACGCGCGTGGACGGCCGCAATATTTTCCCTTGTCGCATTGAGCACGTATTTATGCACGAGGAAGGAATTGAATTCAGAAATCTGGTTAAACGGACCACATATGCCGGAGGGGAAACGGTAATCAAACAATGGACCACCAAGAGTGTTTCCAAAGCGGTACGGGGTCTTGTTTGGGATAGAACGTAGTTGCGATAAGGCACTCTTCAGGTCTTTTGACAGTTGCTCGCGCTCCGAGTATGAGAGTCGATGGAACACGGCATCCAGCATTTGTCCGGGCATGCCCGTCATGATAAGAACACGGCGCGTGCTCTGGTATTCATCCACCCAGAGGGGTGCGGGTATCGAGGTATACCGCTCCAAAAGCTTTAGTGCCTCTCCTTCATTAGCAGAGCGAGTGCATTCTTTTGCGTACAGTCCGAATGGCAACCGGTGCACGCGGCAGCTGACACACCGCGGGTAGAGATGGCTGCCCAGTTTCAAGAGCAAGCTGTAACACTGGACACGTATCCAGTGGGGCACTAGATGCCAGAATGAGCGTAATATCTTTTGAGTAACTATGTTCAAGTGGACTATCCCAAGTGAGCAAATGAGCATTAGAGTATTACAAGTCAAAGGGTTACTTGTACCATACATAAAGGGGGCGAGGGCCAGCCCTCGGCGATTCGTTCTTCGACATAGAATTAAATCCAAGGAAGCTGCGATGCGGTGATGCATTCGTAACAAGAATGGATCTGGGAGAGGCTTATTGGCGTCTTGGCTCTCCATGATGAACATTTGCGCTGCCAAGTCCCAGCGGCTACCATCGCTAAGAAAAAGCCAACCACAAGGCTCGGGGAACAGTCTACACACAAGATACTGGCAGCAGATTAGTTGAAGTGCTATGAAGCAGGTAAGATTTTAACAAATACTAACATAGACTTCGCTGGCGGTTTTGATTCTGGCCTCGGTCTCATCATTCCACTGGTCAGGGGTATTAGTTGGTGGAAAGATTCGGATGTGTCCATCTCGAAAAGCAGAATGAACGCTGGGAGAGAGTAAGAATAGATTTCTCAGTTGAGATTCCAGTATGTTAATCTGCAAAATAGTCTGAAGCTCGGATGTTCTAGCAGGGGTCAAAAATGCGTGTAGAAGAGGATAAAGAGAACCCTGTAGTAATTTGGCATTTTAGTTAGATTTCTGTTTCTCGGTCTCGGCTCAAATATTTCCAATGAACACCTACCTGCGGATCCATGTCGCTGTCATCGAAAAGGTTCGGTGGGATCACCCAGACATGATCGAACCGAACGGATACGTTGGGGTCCGATGGTCTCTGGTCTAGCATAAGACAGTGTGAACTGTCTCGAGCTTCAACGAGCTTTTGTGCTTGAGATGAGACCGGGTCTCGTCTGGTGACTGATCTTATGGTTAGTGGAGATATGGAGGCCATTGGAGACACCGAGTTTCGACTAACACTTCCTAACCAATCGTTTCCACTCAATCTTTAACTTATGCAAGGCTTGTTCCAGAGAACAATCAGGGCGATCATGAATCCTTTCCCAGATATAGCAAGCAGCATATTCTGAATCAACGGCCTCATCCAAAAATGCTCTCCAGATATCGTGCTCGATGGGTGTGAGCTGGGCCGATTCAACGAGCAGGATAAGTGCGTGGTACCTAGCTAGTGAAGCCATTCTCGGAGATGAGCGGAGGGGATTTCTACGGAACTATATCAGAATAGAATGTACAATGAATCTATTGTAGTTTGGTTCTCTCTATGTTGGTCCAACTGACGAATGATGGATCACTGAAGTCGGGCCGTTGAAGGTCCTTGCGGGTGCCAAGGTCGGGTGGACCTCGAGCTCTCCCACCCCAGATCGTGGTATGTTGCAAGTGATCCAGGTATCCTTCCTCGCTGGGTTGATATGCCAGGGATCTGGCGTTCTCTTCTAATGGCGTTGCGACCTTCTTTCTGTCTTTGAAATGACGTGCGGATTAATCTACGAAAAGTTTGGAAATTTTCTTTTTCCCCGCCACGCGAGGCGTTGTTGTTTACCTTCCTAAAAGAGAAGAGCTAACCGGACACGTGACCGGTTTCTTTTGTCCACCGGCAAACATATCCGCATCAGGAATGTGACAGTCAGACCAAACCCGAACCACAGCTACGATCGATACACCTCGGCAGGTTTTTGATTCTGTTGCTAGAAGGCGTGGTTGGCTAGCGTTGTATTGTTAGAATTACATGAAGAAACGGCAATCATGAGCGAAAGAGGGTCGGAAATTGTTTATCGAGCGGAAAATGTCCCAATTCGTTTCTTTAAAGCATGTCGATGGTGCAGAAGACAAAAGATGCGATGTGATGCGCGCAGCCAAGTCCCTTGCTTCCGTTGTCGCTCTACCGGTCGGGATTGCATTCTGGATCCGATCGATGATGGCCGGCGACGAAATGACCGCCGGCGGAAAACAACAACCCCCGCAAGGTGAGAGTTAAATTATCGGTCTTGGAAATGAAAACAGCGAGCTAATATACTGTCAAAGAAGCACTGCTTCACCGCTGGACCCTAGGGCGGGATATCACACCCCGGTGACAAGAGATCAGGGGTTCTCACCTACCACCGTGCAAGACGGTGGTTTTAACACTCCGATTGATTCTTTACCCGATTCTACTGGATTAGGTAGCCTCCAGCGGTCTTATACATCTGATACAAATGGGCCGGAATCTCAGCAGCTCAGTCCCAATGAAATGATCGCGCCTGCCTCAGCGGTACACTCTATGTCTGTGAATTTGCTAGACACGAATGATGTGAGATATAATCCAACCATTTATCCAATTAGCATTGATCTAATATAGCAAGATTTTTATGGAAAACTCCGCTAAGGGTGACCCCAGGGGAGATGTCGTCGCTAGAGGAATCGTCAGTGAGGAGCTTGCTCGTGTCATGTATGAGAGGTATGGTACTGACAGCCAAATGAAACTGCAAACAATTATACCCGAATCTAACTCCTCGGCTCAAGGTTCACGGGTGGATCGAAGAACTTTCTCCCTCTTTTTGATCCGATCAGAGACACATTCGACTCTGTCCGTTCAAGATCCTTGTTTTGCTTCACGGTGATTATCTATCTGGCTAGTCGCGCAGTGACAGACTTGCGCGGAGACACACATATGCAGCGTGTTCTCCAAGATGAGGCACAACGTTTGGCCGAAGACAGCTTCTTCGAGCGACCTACCAAACTAGAAACAGTCCAGGGAATGATTCTCCTAGCTGCCTACTCTGAAAAGACATGGTTCTCTATTGCTCTTATTCTTCGCACTGCCTTAGATTCTGGATTGGAAAAATCTTTGGACACTTTGCTGTCCCAAGAAAATGTACCCCGAAGTTCGCTCTCAGCTTCTATGGCTGATCGAGAACTGGTATGGAAGACAAGAACTTGGTTGATCACTTTCATTTTGGAGCTGGACGTTGCGTCTGGTACGGGACGCAAATCACGCATTGCCGAGGTCGACGTGGTGAAGCTGCGTAGATTCCTTGACTATCCACTCTCGCTGCCATTTGATATGCGTACTGTGTGTATCATCGAGCTTCATCAACTTCGAGGTAAAGCGAACAAGCTGCAGGTACGATTTGTCTGCCAATATGCTAACATGTGGCAGGTAATTCACGTGTGGTTATTGACAACACTTCAACTGTTGGTGAGATTGTGTCTACAGAACTACCGGCCATTATGACTAGATTTCAAACCTGGTGGACGACGTGGGATGAGATCCATGAAAGTAGGTGGTCCCTTCCTTCTGAATGCACCCACAATACTGACTCGAATCGAACTTTCAGACAATGGTTTTCATATAGGGGCCTTTCAACGCAGCAGCCTCAAGCTTATGCTTCTCTATGCCAGGATTTTTGTTCTCTGTGCTTCACTGGCACGGATTCAGAAATTGCAACCGACAGATCCAAGCTCCGAGATCCTCGACCAGAATGTGATGAATCTATGGCAGTCCCTTGTGACAACCATCATGGACCAATTAAACTTTCTGATCAGTGAGCCATCTTATCGCTGTCAATTACCCTGGGCACCAACATATCCAGCTCTTACAATCGCTTTCGTCAGTAAGTTGATCATTTCCTCAATCGGTTACGTACAATTTGCTAATACAGGTTTAGCAACATTCCCTCTTCGCATTGCCAGATGGCGTCCGAATCTGATCAATCAAAGTCTTCTACTTGAAAGAGCAGAAAAGATCTGCGACTTCCTCAAGCAACCTCCATATCCCGATATTCACCGGACTGTTTCCATTTTCGTGAACTACGCACGCGCCTTGATTGCGAGTCAGTGTCCGCAGAATAATCATAGTACAGATGTACCCATAATGTCTGGTCAAAGTGAGGGCCCGCCATTCCAGGCACCTGATAACCCCATCATCAACGGCCCGCCTCCATCAGGGGTGGGTCCCCTCGAGGATCTCCGCTACAGAACCGGCCCGAACATTCAGGCCGATAAAGTTTCAAATATGGTCTCAATACCAAGTAGTGACCCATCTGCAGTGGCTAGAGCGCCGGTATCTCGGATATCCGGCACGATGGAAGCGCCGAACTGGACTGTATCGAACTCTATTGCAGATTCTTTTGGTCTTTTTGAGGAGGGGCAAAACGATATCTTTGATTTCTTGCCTATGATGCCATCGATTCCACAGTAACAACTACATGCCTAATACACGTTATTGAAGTTTATCACTCCAATTCCACTGTCCAACCTGTGTAAATCGTGCAAGGACCAAGTTCTAGCCTTGTAGATCAAAGTCGATACGTGTTCTAGAGAACAACAAATTGGGCCGCAACGCGCAATGCGCAATGCGGTATGCCTCTATATTCACGTGTATTCAGTCACACCGGTCTAGATATCCACTCAAAATCCATCTTAGCAATCAATTTGTGTGTCAGGGGCAGCTATCCATGTCCGGATCCTGCCCGGTGCCGTGAGTGGATTGCCCTAACAGCCGGCCCCGCACCGGCGCCGGCTTCCCACCCAAAAAAGTTCGAAGTATACCGGTCTCTCATTGGCTTGTTACCTGCTTTAATATGATAGATAGAGGCATTATGCAAGATCAACACGTTCTAGCCAGGTGAGTCAAAGAATCTTCAGGATTTTTCAATCAAGGTTTGCTGGTTGCAATGGGAACGCAAAAACTTTCTATTTGGCTTATATAGCCGCTTGGTCCTCATCTACCGGAGTTCTTGAGAATCATAATAAAGACATACTTCCAACCTTCTTCCTTTGTGTTCTAGCTCCCCCCACTTATTTGATGGTGCAATATGGCGTCAGAAACGAAACAATCTTTAAGGGCTCAGATAGCCGCCATACTTTCTTCAGGTGCGATCATCCTTATCCGGTATCTCCTGGTCTGTTCTAACATATATTAGACAAGGATGACAGTTTTGACACGAGGTCTGTTGCCTCAACGGAGAAAAGTCAAAAGTCAACTGGCGATTACCGAATAGTTGAACTGTCCCAAGATGAACTACTTGTCGAGTTCCAGGAGAACTCACCAAGAAACCCACCAAACTGGGCCTTTGTACGCACATTTCTACATCTATATATATTACGAAGAATTGACTAACAAAACCGATAGAGCAAAAAGTTCTACAATGCGATTGTAGGGATATTTATAGTCCTCAATAGCGGCATATCTTCCGCACTTCCTAGCAATGCAGTCCCCGCTATCATGCAGGACTTCCACGAGTCCGGAGACCAACAGAAGGTCTTACCAACTGCAGTCTTTCTCATTGGCTACGTGGTCGGGCCTCTGCTATTCAGTCCATTGAGTGAAACTATTGGACGGAAACCCGTTCTCCTCTGGTCTTTTACTGTTTTTGTCCTCGCTACGCTTGGATGTGCCCTAGCGCCAAATTGGTCCTCTCTTCTTGTCTTTCGGACTATTTGTGGTTTGGCAGGGGCTGCTCCTCAGACGGTTGTTGGTGGTATTTATGCGGACTTGTTTTTTGATCTGCGAACCCGCGGTCGTGCGATGGCGATGTATATGTCGGTATGTGATGATCAATTACGTCAACGGTAGAATGTGTGAATAGTACTAATATGTATTTCAGGCTTGCAGTTTTGGTCCCATTCTTGGCCCTATCATCTCTGGATGCTCGGTCAAATATGGTTGGAGATGGCCTTTTAGGATTGACCTGATTCTGTCGGGTGTTACCTGGTTGGCTCTGCTCCTCACGTCTGGTATGATTATCACTTAGACCAACAGTGGCATCAGCTAATCTCAAATTAAAATAGAAACTTTTGGCCCAGCAATCTTGAACCGACAATCTGCCAAATTGAGAAAACATTCGGGATCCAATCGATACTTTTCACGTCAAGAGCTCAATCTGGACACGAGATTCACTCCGATGGAAATTATCACTCGTCCCATCTCGATGCTCTTCTTTGAGCCTATCATTACCTCGACATCCATCTATATCGCCCTCGCATATAGTCTAGTCTTCTTTTATTTCCAGGCCTATCCCATCATCTTTGAAGGTACTGCTCCACCTGGAATTCTCATTTGATCTGCAATACTAACAATAGATCGATAGGTGTCTATGATTTCACCGTCGAGCAAACTTCCCTCACATATATCCCAAGTACGTAAATTTATTTCGATAATATTCCCAAACATAGCTAACCCATCACAGTTGGCATCGGCGCCGCATCATCTGGCTTCGTCGCCCTCTACTACGACATGATCTACGAAAAAGCCAAAAAGCTCAACAAAGCTTGGACCTCTAGCGAAGAGTACCACCGACTCCCCATGTCCTGCATCGCCGGGCCCTGTCTAACCATCAGCATGTTCTGGCTCGCCTGGACAGCAAAGCCCACTATGCATTGGGTAGCACCTGTGATGTCCGGGTTCGTCTTCGGGTTCGGATTCCAGACGATCTTCATTTCGCTTCTCACCTACGTGACCGACGCATACAAGATCTACTCTGCCAGCGCACTGGCCGCTTCCGTTATTGTACGGAGCATTGCTGGAGCGCTTTTCCCGCTGGCCGCCGAGCCGCTATATAAATCTTTCGGGGTTTCATGGGCTACTTCCCTCCTTGGTTTTATTAGTCTGGCTTGCATTCCGATTCCTTTTGCTCTGATGCGATTGGGTCCTTGGATTCGTGAGAGAAGTCCCTTCTGTCAGAGATTAATTTTGGAGGAGAAACTCAAGGCTAGTGGGTCAAATACACCTGTGCAAGTATAGAGAGAGAGGCATTTTCGGGTTTTTTGCATTTCTGGCTTTGGATTCCGGGGACTCTGGTCTATTGGCCAGGAAATAAGTACGAAATAATGACTTGATACCTAATTTAATAAAAGTTATGATTTACAATTAGCATATGAGGACCTACAGGATTCACGCCGAGAATAACAGCTTTTGAGGCTAGAAACGGCTGCCTACAATGATGTTGAAGTTAATGTTAACGCTTGACTCATATGGTAATTCACAGGTCAGGTCTGACTTCTGTGGTGTAATATTTAGGAGGGCACAAGGGGGCCAATGTTAAAAGATAGAAATAAATATAAAGTCGAACCCTATCGGAGCTAGACTGGGAGCTAACTTGGAACATCTCCAACCAAGTCGTATGGTGCTGGCGAGTTTAGAATGATTTCACCTCTCCAAAACAAAACTTTGACTAGAAGGTCCATCCCGAGGTATCCATATCTCCTTTCCGAGACCCATCATTGCAAGGCTTAGCTAGGCCATAGATAGCCAATGTTTTGTTGCCCGGTCGACCCTTGCGCTTGAAGAATTCCGGGTCCTCAAATCCTACGAAATGACTAATAAAATGTTAGCAATCTAGTTTGGACTCTGCATCATCTTCTCGCAAGATATTATGCTACACCTACATTGTTTCTCTTTCCTCGTTCCATATCAAATGTGTAAGCCAGCTATCGACTGGTAGGATTCCGATATCCGCAGCTTTACTAATCATATATTAGTATCATTCCACAACAAACAGCCTTTCAAGTAGATAGAACTTACTCGTATTCCTCTAGGAAGACTTTGCGGATTTTTGCACGAGTTTCCGGCGGCTGCTCCCAATACATGCTATCCCCATTTTCATCCCCAAGGGCGATTCCCTCAACTTTTTCAAAGATAATCCATGTGATAAAGCCACCTGGGACGGAATCAGAAGAGTCCTGAGTCCCTTGCTCCCATGCTAGGAGCTTAGGGGTATTAGGCGAATTTCTTTCCTTAAGGGCTTGGTATGCCTCTAGCTCGGGCGGCGTAAATTGAGTGGCTTCCCTAGCTCGGATCGCTTCGTATGCTTTTAGCTCGGAGGGAGTAAATTGAGCAGCTTCCTGGGGTCGAACAGGGCCTATATCGCCCTTGACGGAGGGAATCTGCTTCACGATACGGAGGAAGGCTGTGGGCCCATTAGGAGATTGGGCATCACGACAGACGAATTTAGCGGAGGCTAGGGAGGGGTAGGAGGTAGCGTCTTGCCATTGCTCGACGTGCTCGTTAATCTTTTGGACGACTTCCCAGGTAGAAGGGGTAGGCTCGTTCAGAGTCAAGATCTTGCATTCTGAATCCTGGATAGGATCAGGAAACCATATTTTTTGATCAGCCATGATGGGTGCCTGCCAGGAGAAAAATTTTCATGTAGGAACTGACTTATGCATATATTTATATATGGATGTGACGTAGCTCTGATCCTTTCTATAAGTGAGGTTGTTCTTGTCCCGTGAACCTTGGAACCTTGGAAGAAGGGCCCAATAAGTATCCCTATGACTGCGCTACCGAGCAAGTAGAACTTCGCTCATCGCGCGGTGAAATCAAGCAATTCTGTCATCGCCGGTGTACGAAGGTGCAGAGCGGCCAACAGTCGCATGCCTGATTTTGATAGCTGTACTGCCTAATTGGGACTAGCTCTTATCTCTTTTTGACCGCCTTTGACACCGCTCAATACCATATTTTGTAAGGAGTCCCCCACGACAATGAGTTTTTTGCCAAGCAGAAGATTTGTAATAAATTAATACCGCCTACTGTGAAGAGATAAAGCTATCACATGGGGTAATTCAAATGCCTTCTATCACTACTAATAATGAAGCTATTTTAATTCTGAAAACCGAATCCAAGTACTGTATATAGAAAGTATTGAATCAATTAGAAGCGCCTGGTAATTGTACGGGGAATGTTACATTCTTAGCTTAGTAACCTAGCTTAGTAATAGGTTGCTAGTTTAGTTAGGACCCCCGGTGGATCTATCTTCCCCCAATCAAGCTTACTGCTACATTTCTGGTAGCACGTCCTGGTTTGTTCCAGAGTGTTTTTTTCCGAGAGGCTCTCTCTCGAGTTAGTTCCGAATTTTAAGAAGCTTGACAAAGCTTGACGAAGCTTAACAAGCTTGACAAAGGCGACCGCTCCAGGGGTTCCCCTGTCTGCCAAGGTCGCCAAGACGGGATCGACGGTCGATCAGTCTTCTCTGTTACTGGATGTTACATGCCAGATCGTTCAAGGAAAGAGTGTATTTGTGTCAAAATTCTAAGCATAAGGAGAGAAGAAGAAAAGGGAAAACTATCTACGAGGGCGTTCCTCCTTCTTATATCCTTCCTGTTTGCTTGTTTGCTTCTAGTGCAAAAGCTCGTTTGCCCTTCTTGGAAGGAACGAGGGAAGTCGCTCCTGCCTAGATCGTCACATAACCCCCGGCTAAGAATACATTTAGTCCCTAAATGCGGGCTTTCCGTCGTTAACGTGGTTATCTAATATTCTGTCTTCTTCCGCTGCCTTGATCTATTCCTGTAGTCGTATTGGCGGTCCTGGTTTTGCTGGGTAGGTATCATGGAATTCCTTGATCTTGTCTGGTGTATTCCGGAAGTTGCTTGCTGGATACCATTGTAGATCTAGGTCGTGTCCTAGCCATTGAACCCTATACTGCAATTTCCGGTAGTGAGTCCTAACGTCAAGGATCTTTTCTACCTCCTACTTATCGGTTTCACTAATTTATACTGGTGGCGGTGGGTCCGGATGCTGTCCTGGTAACGGCTCTGTTGTTGCTGCTTT
Organism: Penicillium paneum; assembly: GCA_023627375.1. Lineage (NCBI taxonomy): Eukaryota > Fungi > Ascomycota > Eurotiomycetes > Eurotiales > Aspergillaceae > Penicillium > Penicillium paneum. The sequence continues at coordinate 193,087 of JAMAFK010000044.1, forward strand.
CCGGAGCTTGCTTAGATGGAAAATCGGGTGAACCTTAATAGATTCCGGAAGTTTAAGGCGATAAGAATGTTCTACTTTCTTAATGATCTTGTAAGGACTACTTGCTAAATGGGAGAGCTTTCGACTAGGCCGGTCTTGCTGCTAATCCTTTGTCGTTACGAATACAAAATTGCCTATATTAAAATCCTCTTCTTGGCGATGTTTATTTGCTTGTCGGATCTGTAACTGCTGAGACTTTTTAATCTAATTTTTTGTCTCTGTCTAGATATCCTGAAGGTAGGATAGTATATCTATTGCTTCTTGCTCGTTCTGGGTTAAAGTCTCTCGATTCTTCTAATCGAAAGATATAGTAGGTTTGTAGCCTCTCTCGATAAAGAATAGGGACTTCTTGGTTGTGTCCTGAGGGAGTATTGATGCTGTAAAATCTACTATCGGTAGGTATTCTAACTAATTGTCCTGGTTCTATTCTATATAGGGTCGTAATTGCTGCGCTATGTACTGGTTGGTAATTTTACTTTGTCTATCCGTCTGAGGGTGATACGCGGTCGATAACTTTCTTTTAATACTAAGGATCCGGTAGAACTTAGTCTAGAATTCTGAGATAAACTGACCTCCTCGATCGGAGACAATTATATCCGGGATCCCTGTAATCCGAATGATATGATCTACGAATAGGCGTACTATGGTTTTTGTATCTGTTTCCTTCTGATAAGGAATTGATACTAGTTGCTTACTTAAACGGTCTACTACTATAAATATAGTATTGTACCTATGGCGATCTTTCGGGAAAGATCTAAAATCTATTGTGATGTGTTACTATAGTCGTTCCGGTATTGGTAGGGGATATAGTAGTCCTGGAGTACGATCTCTCTATGCCTTTGTTCTTTTGTAAATCAAGTAGTTGTTAACGTAACGCTTAATATCCGTTACCTATCCTGGCTAATAATATCGTTCTGATACTAATTTCTTTAGCTTCTCGATTCCTGGGTGTATGACTAACGGCTGTCGGTGTATCTTGTTAAGAAGCCTTATACGAAGATCTCCTTCTTCGGGAACCTCGAGTCGGTTCTTAAAAAGTAATAGTCTATTGTGAAGTGTCTACTTCGGATTGCTTCCTTCGATAGCTATTTATCGGAATGGTTCTAATTTAGTATTTTACTAGTTAGCTTATTTTATGCGGTTTGTAATCTTAGGATCTTCCGGTTCGATCGGTGAGAGCTCTATAGGACGTACGCCTTTCTCGAGGTATTCTTCGGGAAGTATAGTAAACTGTTGTCCTTAGTCGGTATAGGGTAACTCCTTCTGGGAGAGTATATTAGTAATAATATTCTTCTTTCCCGGTCGATACTTAATGATAAAGTAGAACTACGAGAGGAACTTACTCTACCGGGCCTACCGCTGATTTATCTGTCTTATGGTTATAAAGTATTCTAAGGATTAATGATCTATAATGATTTCGAAATGCTCTTTTCTGGAGAGGCCTTCTAACTCTGGTCGCTACTCTTGTAAGGTATAGATAATAGCTAATAACTCCTTATCCTATACTTTGTAGTTGAGTTCGGCGGCTTATATTGTTTTCGAGAAGAAAGCTATAGGATACTAGAAGTTATCGTTATCGTGATATTGTATTAGGACTGCTCCTAAGACTCTATTCGAGGTATCTGTTTCTACTTAGGTATAGAGTTTTGGATTATAATAGCGTAGGATCGGAGCCTCGACTAGGCTTTTTTTTAACTTTTAGAAAGCGTCTTTATACTGTAGTAACTAATAGTAGACCACGTCTCTTCGAGTTAGGTAGTAGAGCGGCTTAGAAATAGCGCTGTATCCTTAGATAAATTGTCTATAGAAGTTATAGAATCCGAGGAAGGATTAGATGTTACCTGCCAGGTTCAATCTAAAAGATGAAGTGCATTTCTAAACGAATATCAAGTATGAAGAGGAAAAAGAAAG